>BGPR01005248.1:0-61304 GCA_013235015.1 Araneus ventricosus | reverse complement strand
CACTTGATTAGCCCATTCGCCGTCGGGCAAGCTGGCCAGTCCGCCAGTGCTGATTACAGTGGTATGTGAATAAATTAGTTTCTATTGAACCAATTTCTGAATTAATGAAAAATAATTTACTAGTTTACTTACTCGTATGCGAGGATATGCAAAGACAAAGAGTTTTAAAAGGCAAAGAATTAATCGACTCGAGATTACGGCCGAGATTAGGACAGGCGACATTTATGAATCTCGACGTTTAGACGTCACTGAGTGTGAAATAACATTTTTGGAACTTGTCTGTTTGTGACCGCATTAACTAAATAATATAAATAAAAGAAGCTTTTAAAACAAAACTCTTTATAGGGGCACAAAAAAGCGAAATAATTTTTTTAACGAAGCAAAGCAAAAATTTAAAAGCGTGAGACGCTGACAGAAATAATATTAAAAAATTGGAATTTTAATCACATTCATAAAACGTTTTGAAGTTTTTAAAAAATGAATTTTCTTTCTAGCGATTCCACTGCAACTTATTTCACCTTAACGTGTTTTCTCAGCCTTTAAGATTTTTTGATAAAAAATTAATTAGCGAATTTTGAATAGCAAAAATAAAGCCCGCCTCGTGTTTTAGAAAACAAACGACACATTCCAAACACAGTAAATCATTAATATAACATTTTCCCTATTAATGAAATACTTAGAGGAAATAAATGGTTGATTTGAATTTTCTGAGTTAGGAGACAAAGTGAATATACTAGCCGTAACTCTGTGAAATTTCCTATCCAGTGATACCTTAGTCATCGTTATAGGCTGTCTATTAGATGAAAAAAAGAGGTGTTGACAACTTAAATACTGTATAAGAGATTAAATATTGTCCAGAAGATTTCCACAGGATTATACTTATATTAGAAAAATTTCAAAACGAATACAAATCATATAACTATTATATACAAGAAAGAATTATATCACTTTATATATTAGTAAATTTGAAATTTTTCATTCATTGAAAGTATGATTTCAAAAAATTTTAAAACATATATTAAATTTGCCAGCTCTAAATCTTGAGGAACATTGAATAATCTGCTCGAATTTTTATTAAGAAATAGTTAGCTGAATAGAAAAATATATTAGAGCAACCAGAAATGGAGTTACTGTTCCGATTTAAAATCAGAGAGCTTAGTGGCTACAATCTGCCATCTTTTCCGACGACTACCACTACAATCGTTAACCAAAATATAGGATCGAAACTTCCATTGATCGCGCATGAAGCAAATGATTATCTTTCTTTCTCTATTTACCTCCTCTTATTTCACCTAAGCCGCTTTTAAATAACTGTAAGATTTAAAAGCAGCATTTATACTATAAATGGAAATTACAAACAAGATACAGTATTGGGAACTATCAGTTAATTTTATATAATATAGTCTACAATAAGAATAGTGGTAAGGCAAAGTTATAAATATAAATTCTTCTTTGATCACATTTGATATAATTATTAGGGATTTTATGAAACAGGTTTTAAGCCTTATACTATAACTTTGGAAATCATTTGTTAATAGAAGAAAAAAAACCATTGGAAAATTTGCACATCTTTCCCAACAAGAAGCAAGTTTGTTCATCGCAGAAGAACAGAATCCTGGAGATCATAAACTAATGAAATATTTAAAGTTATTTTCGGCTACTTCCTGGCTATTGAACACATACCCGTTGAGTAAGTTGACAAGGGTTTAAAAAGTGGCGCTTAGTTATAGAAGGGTCTGGTGTATATCGCCAGGGTGGGTAACGTTTGATAGCCTAGTTTATTCAACCTCTGCATTGAGGTTTGTGAAACATGTTGTCAGGTTTGCTGTCATGGAGAAGAAATTGTCCTTGATGCATTCAGTCTCTTTCTTAACAGAATTTTTCAGTTATAAAGGTTTCACCAGTCTATAGAAAGCTGTAGAGGATATTTCTCATTGATGGCCACCAAATTGTACCCCAAATCGTCATTTTATGCAACTTTGGTTATTAGAAACGTTTCGACGTTTCTCCTGTGTTCAACTACCGTGCAGATTGACATCAGTTGGTGCACAGAATCCACTTTTCATCACACATGACAGCAGGATACGCCACTCGGTTGCACAGAATTGACAAGCAGACACCATAACTACAAATCTTTTGTTCCTTCTATTCATGTGAAACTCAGTTGTCAAGCTTTTTCATTTTCTCAGTGTGGTTAAATTATTGCATCTCTGCTGTATCAAATAAATCTTAAGTTCGTCTTCAAATTAGTCTCTGAAGCCTGAAGTAACGAAGAAAAATACTAAAAACGAAACCTCTACCAAATGGCGGGCGGGGGAAATTAAATAAGAAAAAAAAAACATTTTTTTAATTACCTTAAAAATCCCAATTAAAGTCGTATACCTTTTGAATGGAACACAGTGTGGAAATATTTTGAGCACCAATCAAAATTGCTATTTTTTAATAAATTTTCACGAAGAAAAGAAGAGGAAGAAGGTAAAAAATCTATTCTGTGAAATTTGGTTATCGGAAAACGTTAAACAATGTTCCCGAGTGTGAGATGATTGGGTCAACGATAATGCGTTCAAGCATAATAATTGAGACAAAATGCTAACAGCATAGTTTTTACAAATTTAATATTCAGCAGTTTTTTCTGAAGAAATAATCATAAAGAATCAATTTTATGTTGTAGAACAACGCTTTTTGAATAGTGAATTACTCTCCGCGAATTCGGAGAGTAATTAGAGTTTTTTTCTGAAAATAATGCCGGCATAGAATCTGAAATTTTTGCCAGATATTCCTTCAATATTACACGTACTTAAATGAAATTTGAAAAAATTTGCTCAAAATAAATAATAATAATAATAATTTTCAGTATTTACTTTATTTATTTACTCCTATTTAAGCTGTTTCATCTGAAAATTTGCTTTATAGCTTTCTTACTTTAACTTTCCATATCAGAGGAATAGCCGATTTATCGATTCGTCCTCCCTTTAAAAGATACAATTTCTATAGGAGTGATATGGTGGCAGGTTTTGGATAGCTAACACATAGTTTAAAGCACTAAAATGCTATTAGTCACTAATGCTAAGCACTAAAATGCTAATAGATCTTAGTCACATTTTGATACTTTTGATGAGAATTCGACTGCACTGTTACAAGGATAGGTTAAAAATAATTAAGGGTTAAAAATCAGTTTTTATCCCAAAACTTCTAAGCAATTACAGCTGTTCCAAAATTTTCGGCATAAAAGTTGTTCGTTATGATGTGTTCAATGCATTTCCGAGCCAAAAAGACGGATAGCACACCGCGTGTGCAATGATATTGAATTGCAATTATCAGTCAGTATGGAAAAAGCAGCCGTCGGGATAAGATTGGTTTAAAATAAAAATTATCTTGGAAGTGTGTAAACTTAAAATTGGTATTAGTTTTAATTTAGTCCCTAAAATTAAGGTGACTAACCGTCCTCCTTTTCTAAGTTCTGTCCTTCCTCAAAAGGTACACAGTAAATTATGCTACAAATGTATTTTTTTTATGTATTTATGATATCATAATGTATTCTGTATTATTGTCGCAATGAATGAAATGTTTCTTTTATTTACGATATTTTTAGCTTCAATTTATTTATGCCCTCCTTTTGTTGAAGAAGACATGAATACAGAACTGTTAGATGATACACTTGATAAGATTTTTGAGGAATCTGATTCGGAAGATTATAATGAAAGTGAAATGGAAGAGCTTGAAACTGAAGTTAGTGAAGATACTGAGAGATGGGCAGATGACGGTGATTTAAAAAAATTCCTTTTGAGGGCAACCCGTGGCCGGGTATTTTTCTGGTATTTTGTCACACAAGAAAATTCGACCGACGAGCGGAAAAACGTTTCAACGTCAAACTATTCTGAGGAGCGACCTGTACACATAGTGTTCAATCATCTTATTTGTACGAAGTGAGTTAGGAAGTGACTGATTTCTATTGCAAACATGTTTTTTTTTTGTTATAAATGGACAATATAATGCAAAAACATATTCCGGCTTCTGGGGATGATCTTCAAAACAGTGCGCCGTCTAGAATGGGTTAAGTACTCAAAGGGTCTAAATGCTTAGATTTCACATAATGACCTGAGTTTGACCTTTTTATTTCTAAATTTAATAAAGACAATTTTTAAAACTGCACTTTTATTAGAGTGCGAAAAAGTAGTAAATTTTTACATTTAATTCTTTTCAACTTTTACGTCATTAATTTATAAGACTATTTAATTATTATGAATTAAATTAATTATTATTTATTTAAATTGTAAGTCGTTGATAATAATTTTAATTTATAATTTAGAAATCAATGTTTTCTCAAAATCACTATCAGGTGTCACCACTGGTATCGAAGCGATATTCATAGGTAGAGGTCTGCATATATGTATTTTTATAATCAAATTTTCACTTACTGTCAAATGTGCTAAAGTTTTGAAATTTAGAATACTTGTGTATGTGTGTGTGTGGACAACACCATCTTTTAATATTTTAAAGACTTAATAATCGGTTATTCAATTAATTTAATTAAATTTAACTACTTTTCTATGGGCACCTCCTGATATTGATTTTAGACAAAGTGATGACATGATTCCATAATAGATATAACACTGAATTATAACTTAAAGACTACAATGTAGAAAATAATTAAAATGAAAAAAATTATACTCTTTAGTATACTAATAAAAATAAACTCTTAAAAACAGTTTTTATTAAAATTATACAATAGTCTAGAAAACCATTCTCTTGTGGGTTGAAAAATGAAGTCACTAGAGAAACACAGTTTCAGCGACTCTGAACTAGACCGGGTCTTCCTGAGGCCGAACTGCCCTTACAGGTCTCCATACTCGACTATTCTCCATAGTACTTTTTACCTTTTAGTATATTCATAGAAGTGTTTTCATTAACGTTTTCTAGTTATGTAATTTTCCACCTTAAAGTCTTTAATTTATAATTCGTTGTTATAAACATTAAATTTTTACCAAATTCACTAACTAATTCATTCTAAAATTAGTTTCGTTAAACTCACTTACCTGACAGGAAGAGACTCAGTAGGCAGCAACAAAAACTCCATCTTATAAATAAGCATAATATTTATTGTACAGGAACGAGACGAATGGAACATAACAGCAAGACAATACGAACACAGAAACTCTTCATACCAAAAAGAGAGTTACATCATCGTTGGACCTGGAAGGGCGCGCAGCGCCACCAGGCGACATTTAGGAACACTAGTTGCAACAAGAGGCCTGTTGACGCTATGCGCATGAAATTCAAATTAATCTATTAACTGATAGTCAAATTCTGAAAAAAAATTAAAAAGTGTGTAGAGGTAAGAGAAAAATCGATTACAAATTTCCATACTTACAAACATGAGCAAGGCAACTTTAATAAATACATATAAAACCGCTACAAACGCTTGAAGGAAAAAAATTTGTTATTCGTTTTTCTGACCAAAATTCAATATTTCTATGAAAATTTGACGAAATCCGTCGAGACCTTTCGGAAACAGGGAGTCGAACTTTCCTTTCCGAACCTCAAGTTAACATTAACCGAGACTCATTGAATTCAAAAATCAATGACTTCATCACAGGACATGGGCTCTTCGTGACGTATTTTCACCGGTTCGGTTTATGCTCACACGATCTGTTATCAAGTTAACATTAATCGAGACTCATTGAATTCAAAAATCAATGACTTCATCACAGGACATGGGCTCTTTGTGACGTATTTTCACCGGTTCGGTTTATACTCACACGATCTGTTATCAAGTTAACATTAATCGAGACTCATTGAATTAAAAAATCAATGACTTCATCACAGGACATGGGCTCTTCGTGACCTATTTCCACAGGTTCGGTTTATGCTCATACGATCTGTGATAAAGATGATTCAGACTACTACGCAATATTTTGCCCAGTGACAAAACACTTTCATTTCGTCAAGCCCACTGATGAAAAAGCATCGACCTGGAGCGAAAATATTCTTCGAAGCAAAAGATACCAGGGACGATTGATGGATGTTATGAATGTCCTGCATCAACGAAGGCATGATATCATGATTGATTAAGAAAGACTTTTCTTGCACCAACAACCATTAAATCATTCATTGCATCCTTTTTCAGTATTCTTAAAAGTATTATGTGTTATTAGTTTTTTTATATAATTTTTACTTTCTTCCTTCCTATCTGAGATTCTTTTTTACGTCGAAAGGGTTTTGCATAATCTCAAACTGGTCGGTTCCTGATTAATAATAATAATATTCGACCTTCACTACCACAGCGATCTGGTCGGGTCTTTTATAATAGGGTGTCGCCAACGAAACACCCAATACGACGATCCTGGTGCCAAAACAGGACGCCTTTGAAATTGTGAAACAGAATTCCACACGAAAGTGAAAGTACAGCACGTATTTTTATGTGTTTTCATTAATTCATAACCTGTGTTGTTTAAAAGTGATTAGTCGGATAACTGAAGCTGTTCTATCTTTTATATTTGGTCTGCATATCGTTTCCTTTAAATCTCAAATACCATTCGTTCTAAAGTATAGGTACCTTTTATCATCTCAAAATTACTTTTATATCTATATCGTGAGTGATTGTTTTCGTTCAATTAAAGACAATCTTATTTAATATACTGATAAGAAGTGTCTCAATGCTGAAGCGAAAAATAGTGAGAATTTTGAGAGGTATTTGATACTTGATATCTAAAAGCTTCACCATTAGATGTTAAATGTCGAGCAATAAAAAAGTTTCTGCAGGTTGTCAGATTCATATAAATGTTAGGATCTTTTTAAAAGGCAACTGTTGGAAAACGTTTTCCCCTAGTTTTGTTATCGTATATAAGTTATTGACCTACTAATATAATATTACTATGTGTATACAATGCTTTTTATTCAACAAGAGTAATGAAAACTTTTGTGTGATTATCTGTGATACTTTGGATGGGCTATTTCACATTCGAATTATTTATTTATTTATATTCGAGTTCATTTTACCGCAAATTAATAAGAAAATACAAATGACTTTTTTTGCTCTAAAGTAACATTTGTTATTTCGTGAATAAGGTAAGGTGAATCTAATCTTTTGCGGGTTTTTTTTTGTGTGTTTGAAAAAATTCAAATTAAATATGCTAATCAAATTTATTTATTTGAAAACGGAACTTAAGTTATTGGTAGTAACTAGAATAATCATAGAGAATCAACTTCATAGGAAAAATTTTAAGGATCTCTATTCCGAAACATAGCAGCATGGTAATGTTTCAGATTTGATACCTCTGTCGTCATACCATTTTTAAAAATTGACTCATAATTATAGAAACGATAATGATGACTCAAAAATGTTTTTACTCTCGTCGCAACACACGTGTGTATTGATGCAGTAAGTAAAGAAAATTAAAACCATTGCTGTAAAATATATTTAAAAAAACTTAATATTTATTAAAATTAGAAAAAAATACGGAATTAAAATTGATATCACTGAGAAGCTAATTTTGTTAAAAAAAGTAGCGCATAAATAGCTTCCGTGCTATAATATGCTCCAAAGTATTTGAGGAAAAATATTAAAATTTTTATTAATTAAATTAACCCTTAAATGCCTAGAGTTGCCTTTAAGCAACATACCCAATTTTATCTTCTGAAATCTTGAGAATAAGACTGAAGCTCCAATGCCTGTTGTTACCAAGAGGATACATACTGAACTTTTTATTAAATCAATTTACAACGTATAGATGGCAGCATGAGTGCTGATAAAAAATAAAAATAAATTGATGTTTTTCACTTGAGGCTGCATCTTTTCAGCTTTGTTTGTACGCTTGAGAAAACCATGCTTCATTCTACAATGTTGAAGAAAATTCCTTATCCGTATTATTATTTATTGAAATTCATATATGTTTAATACTATAGAATTTTATGAAGGATTTTTTTTTTCTGAAATAAAGCCCAGTGTTGTCAGTAGGTAAAATACTGTTTTTCACCAATAAGGGGCCGTTCAAATATCACGTAAGCACCCAAGGGGGAGGGGTAGTATGAGTGATGCTTACGTAAGACATTTAAATCACTTTATTTCCGAAAATCTTTTGTAACTTACACAAATAATTTAATTTTAAAAAATTAAATTTGAAAAAAAAGTTGAATTTGGCAAAAGAAAATTAAACTTGATTTTTGTAAGCTTAAACTTGAAATTGTAAGGAAATTAAACTTACATTTTTTTTTTCATTTTAAGCCGAGTTAGAGTTTTTTATTTGAATTAAGTCCTAAAATTTTTTTAATTATATTATTGCTGTTATACATTTTGTAAAAGAAAACAGGGGTTGCAGTTTGCTTACGTATTACGTATTTATTATAAGAGGGGGTTGCGATTTGCTTATTTTTGCTGACAAGGGGAAGGGGGGTCAAAAATACCAAAACATGCTTACGTAATATTTGAACGACCCCTAAACCATACATAAAACAAAAAGCCATTTTTAAAGCATTTTTCCCATGTTTTATCCAAGAAATGAAAGTCAAAAAACATTTTAAATCAATTTTTGAAAAATTGAGCTTTTAAGGGTTAATAATGAATAATAATTTAATAATGAAAATAATGAGTGCTTAATATTAATTAATTAATTAATATTAAGGAGTGTTTATAGAAATGTTACACTCTGAGTAAAGAATGTAGAAATAAAGCGCAAAAGGATAAGCCATTGTAAATCGAAATCTAGATATTAATCTTAACAGCAATATTAATATTTCGTTAAAATAATGTAAGATGCGTTTTATTTTATTGCTATCGCTCAACAAAACAAAACGCGCGGTTTTATATTTTAGCACTTCGAAATCAATAAGTATTCTATGTCAAGTGTAGTTTAGACCAGCGGTGCGCAAACCGTCGGTCGCGACCCCTTTGGGGGTCACGAGAAAATTTTTGTGTGTCACTAAATTTAAAAAAATAAATTTGAAAATAAAAAATGGGGTTGCGAAAAACTTTTACACAGAGTGAGGGAGTGGTTTAGACGAAATTTACAACAGTCTTGCATATCTCCTCCCAGGAGAGATTTTATAATCGTTTCCAGAAAATTTCACTGCACAATAAATATTTTTTCTCCATCAAATAACAATTGATTGCAACATGTAGACCATTAAAGATTCTTTTAAAATGTCATGTAAATAAATATTATGCTACTGATATCAATACTGATCAAAGAACTGTCATTCGGAAATTATTTAAATCATTTAACTCAATATAAGTGAAGTGCAATATCTGATAAATCACTGGCCGCGAACCCGCACCTCGCTGCTTCGAGGCTCTCAGCCACTACTTTTTTCAGTTTTAAATACTGCATGAATATCAGTGGATTATACCATAAAACCATAGTAGATTTCATATTCTTTGTAGATAACAGATTCCTTTAAAATTGTAAAAACTTTCAATAAACCTCATCTAGTTGTCATGTTTTGCATAACTTTATCACGAATTTCGGCATGAAAGTCATCAGATACATAAATACAGAACGATATCGCCCTAAATAAACAGTTACCATCACCTACAAAAGGTATTTTAAAATATTTTGACATGCAATTTTGATGGAACTGTTGGGATTATCGATGAAAACAAAAAGTCATCTTAAAACGTTTATTCCAGAAACAACTTCATTCTCTCGTTTAGCGACGCTGCATTCCGTAAAAGTTTTTTAACAACAACAAATTTTCTTGTTGACAATCTAATAAAAATAAATTTAGGAAGGAAACAAAACCGTTTGCTATTGATTTTAAATTAAAATATTAACTAAAAAAATAATAATATTTATAGATAGGCCTTAACAAAATCATCTGCTATTAAAACCAAATTATAGAGATGTCTTAACAAAATCGTCTGCTATTAAAGTTAAATTAAATTAGAATGAAATGAAACAGAATTGCATACAAATGAAAAATACTGATTTAAACTTACTAAAATAAAGCGGAACATTCTTATTGGTTAGTTATTTGAAAGAAGTGACGTAAAAATCAGTCCAGTTTTTGAGGCTCAGGAAAACGGTACTATTTTACAAATCATTCTCCGTTATTTCCGTTAATATATTCCGTTTATTTTGCAATATCTCTCGAAATTAATGGTGTTGGGTGATAGACGACCCTTCATGGCATATCTAGACGTCATAAGCTTTCATATGAAATCAAAATTCTCAAAATCCGTCGGGTGGTTAAGGCTGACTAACTGTCTAAAGGTTTTTCCCCCATAGAGAACGTATGGTGGAGAAATGTTATTTTCAATTTCGTTCGAAAATGGGGGCGCTGGTGTGCAGGCGACCCTTGAAGACCTATCCAAAAGTCCTAAGCTTTCATATAAAATAAAAATTGTCGAAATCCCTCGGGTGGTTGTGGCTGACGAATTGTCTGAAGGTTTTACCAAATTATTTTAAACCAGCCGCCTTTGGCGACCAGCTGGTTCTCCCATATTAGAGCTTAACTTAAAATGATTCAGTCATATCAAAAAAATGCAACATATACAGGATGCTTGAAATAGTTGTTATTGTTTATTTAATGTAATAATTTGTAAAAATAAAGCTGTTTATCCACCGAAGTTATTTCCGCTCTGAATTTTTTTTAATGTAATAAACTGTCATTTTTGAAGGAAAAAAAACATCTGAAAACTCAAACAAATGACTATTATGAATTAAGTAAAATGTCATGAAAAAATTAATTTCTCGTTTATTTTTTTTAGATAAAACAATTAGTTCCAGAATCAAAAATGAAATAGAGATGCATCCAATATGAAATAGTAAAAAAGATCATCTTTAGATGCATAAATTAAAAGTTCTAAGTTTACAGTTCGTAAATGAAATTTCAGTTCAAAGAACAGTAAATGAATGCAGTTTTTAGCTGCTTATGCTGAAATATTAATTTGAAATTGTTGTTACAATTTGAAATGCCTTTTAATTTTTATAAAATGGTATAAGAATAAAAAAAGGAATTTTTTGAAATGAAAAAGTAATAAACTCTAGAATTCGCACCATTATCAGACAGTCTTTAAAGCATCATCAATCATATGCAATCAGAAAGCATTGTAAATTTGTGTATAAAACATTTATAACAGCGAAAAGCTATTTCAATTCTTTTTTTAATTTCATGTTTCATTATCTGTTTCGCTCTGATTGTGGTATTCTAATTGAGTTTGTTGAAGGCTTGGTAAAGCATGTATAATTTGAAACAGGAATAAAAGTTTGATAAAATTCTGCGAAAAAAGTCGCATAGCATTAAGTTTAATATCAGAGGAAAGGTCACTTTTCACATTTCAAAATGGAATAGAAGTGGTTTAAGCATAAAATGAGTTTAAAATGTTTGAAAATTGTAAAAAATCAGCATTTATCTTAACATAATCATTTAAAAAATAGTTTAAAATTTCGTGGTAGTGTGAACTGTGAATCTTTTTGCTAAAGCCAACCTCGGTACACACCGCCTCCTACCCCGGGTAAAGGCGAATTGCTTCTACGTCATCTCGAAGGAGGAAAAGGGGGGCAGCCTATCTCCCCTCCTAGAGGAAACAACGTTCCGTGACCTTGTCCGCGAGGGGTGTTGTGCATTTAGTGACCTTCACCGATTTCAGAGCAATATATGATGCTTTCAAAAAGATTTTAAAATTCGTTGAAATAGTATACACGGTTGAAACTAACAACATTAGAAAGGTGAAAATTCACACTTTAAAATAGTATAAAAATAATTTTCGAGCGTTAATAACTTCGGAAGTTATTCACGAAAATATTGGCCGAAAACGAACAAAATTTACTTAATTTTTAAATAATTAAAATTTGAATAAAAAATTGAAATAAATGGCTCCGAGGTACACATTCCCACCCTCCAAAGTATACCTATACCAAATTTGGTATCTTTAGGTTCAACGGTCTGTTTTGTAGACCGAAAACAGACAGAAAGACACACAAACATTTATCTTTATTAGTATTAGATATATAGATTTTATCTAATAAAACAAACATTTAATGAAAAATAACAGCAAGCGGCCTAATTGAAATATACCACCGCATTGTTATTATTATATTTTGACTATTAATAAAATATGAGCAAATAGATATTTCAATTGAGTTTTAAAATACAAAACAAAAACCAAAGATATAAATAGTATATACAAGAAAGAACGATCTTATTTTATACATTAGTATGTTTTAAATTTGTCATTAAAGAATGATTCATAAAAATTTTAAAACACATATTAAACTCGTAAGTTCTAATTTGAAGGAACCTTGAAAAATCTGCTCGATCTTTAACTAAGTCATGGTTAGCTGAATATAAAAAAATATTATCGCGAAAAGAAATGGAGTTACAATTTAAAATCAGGAACTTATTGGCTGTAAGCCGTCGTCCTCTCCGACGAGTGCAGCTATGATCGCTTATTAAACATAGGATTGGATTTTGCATCACGTTTAAAAACAAACAATTGCCTTAAATTTTAACCGTATTAAAAGCAGCTTTCGAATGTATTGGCAGAACAGCAATTTGATTCCACCATTAGAAAGGATAATTGCTTAAAGTTATATAAAATATAATCTTCAAGAAAGAGTGGTAACTAATATAAATATTTGAATTAAACATTAAATACTTTTTTTAAAAATCATTTGGCTAAATAATAAAATTGGTAATAAAATTATTCGGACTGACATAGTAAGGTGGGGAAACTGGCTACATGATGCATCTAGGCACCCATTAATAATTTTTAAAATATCGATTAAAGAAATTTCCGAAACAGTCATTGGTAAAACCAGTGGCGTAGCGAAGGTAAGTGACGCCGGATCAAAATATGACTTTTTCGCCCCCCATCATCATCAGTGGCTTAGTAAGCCTAAAAATTATCGGGGCATGGTTTTTTTCAAGCCCCTTCATATTTTGCTTTAAAAATAATGTAAATTCCGTAACGTTTTGACTCCCTGGCGCCCCCTAAATCTGGCTCCCGGGCCATCATCCCCCCCCCCTTGCTGCCTCCCGGTCGCGACGCCACTGGATAACACTCAACATGTTTTCCCTCTAAAATAACGGCTAGATCACAAATCGCACTAGCTCAGTTTTGTAGAGAGGTTATTCATGGAATGAAGAAATGTTTGATTCATGGTTGATTTCGTATCGATTACAACTGGATATTCGTTTATTTAGTTTGCATTTGTAATTTGGTCTGATATCAATAGACGTCGTTATGGTAAAAATTTTCGTTATAGTGTATAAATATATGGTTTGTACGAATTGTTTTTATTTGCTTGGTACCGAGATGTTATTTATATTATTATTACTTATTAATAGTGTTCTAAGTTTGATCATTTCACGTTTCTACTCAAATAGATAATAAACAGTATTCTTCTAATGTATCTGTTATTGTTTAGCATAGATTATCATAATCGGTTTAACTCTTTATATCCCGGCAGTACTTTAATTAATCACGCAATTTTTAATTAGGCTTATAACTTTGTAATAGATCGTTTTTCTTGATGGTATTTGTTGAAACAAGAAGAAGGTAGTTTCGACTGTAGCAGTATATGGCAGCTGAGGGCAGATATTAATTTTTAAAAATTATTTATTGACTTATTTATTTTAATTAATTTAAAAAAAAGTGTTTTTCTCTTTCCTGGGGTTATTCTGCCCCAAAACTTATCTAATGGTGGAAAAATAAACTTGAAAAATGGTTGGCCAATTAATTGAAGATACAAAGGGTTAATCCTTTGCACTTGAGAAATAATTAGATGCATTAGAATATTCACTGATTTACAAAAACTCATATTATTGCTTTGGAATGCAAAAAATATGTTTGTGTAAGTCCATTTTTCCTGAAAAATTCTTCTACAACTTCTTACAACTTTGTAGGTAGTTTTTTTAAACCATCGAAATCAAAAAACGTCAAAATGATGCACCGTCTAGAATGGTGACTGAGAGTCACCTCACGAGTGCAAAGGATTAATGCATTTATATATTGACTTTGCATATTAACCGCTTAACTTAAAGCCCGAGAATACTCGTGCATCCAATTATCGAAATTTTAGTCTTATAAACTAAAATTGAATCATTAATTAGCTTTATAATTTGACACAAAAAATATGTAGGATCCATAAACATCTTAAGTATCCTATGCCTTCTTAGACGAATGAAAACGACAGCCCCTTTCCAAAACAGAAGGGGTCATCTTATTAGATAGCAAAGAAAACTATTCAGTTAAATGGTTAAAATGTGTTAGTATTGAACTGAAACTGCGTTTTATTGCTTGGACATGTGTTATTTCATGCTGGAAAATCTTCTTGTAATTTTCTTTTTTGTAATACAGGGTTATCCATATAAAACGGAACCCCCGTTGCGAAAATTGAGCGAAGCGACAATAGCGCGACCTAGCGGCAAAAAACGCAGAATGCTATTTATTGTTCCGTACGACGGCGAACAACATCAGAACAGTAATATGCTTATCAGTTTGAAAAAGAATATGAAACGCAACAATGGTTTTTACTCTGCAACAGCAAATTTTTGGACTTTTTTTGTGGTGTGACATCAAAAATCCAGCTCATAAGAATAATCCGTAAACGATGGCTGATTCTTGGAAAATAAATTGAAGACATCATTCGCTGCATTCCGGTTTCGGTGCACAATAACCGATCTATCAATTCGATATACGATCCATGGAGTACAAGTCTGTCATGAGCATTCAATGTAATGTAAATCTTTTTTGGCACTTTTATGAATATTAAAGCATATTTTTCGTTCGTCTCCTCTCGGTTTTGGGCTGTGTTTCAAATATATTATAATAATTCAAATAGATATTAATAGATCAATATGGATTTTCTATGCATATTTTATGAAGTTTGTTTGTTATAACAGGTACAATGAAGATACTGTGATATTCGTTACAAAATATTTTGTTATTTCTAAAGTTTTCTCTTTAAAATGTAGTGTGGCAATACAATATTTGTCTTACGAGCGTTGCCTAGCAACGCACGAAAAAGATGTTAGATATTATAAGATTTAAAAATGAGTTGTTAGAGAGAGAGACCAAAATGTAACAACTGATGTTGATAGTCCAACGAATGAACGGTATTATGGTGAAAATTTATATTAAAATAAAAGTGTTTTTTTATAAAAAGTCTGATAATTCATCCTGAATACACTACAATACAATATCTGTCGCTTTTTGGAACGTTGTGTTTGTCTTTTGTAGGTTTTTTTTGTCAATTTGTATTAAAATCTATATTTTTATTTGTTGTTCTATCAAACGTTTTTTGTTTATTCATGGTTACTTTTGATCCTCATGATCCGGAGATTTAATGTATAGTTCTGCGTATTGTGCGTATATCATGTAAGTTTTGGGTATGTATGCTATTTTTTTATCCCACCAAATCTTTGAGTTGAATGGAGTCTCTAGCCATAGGAGTATGGAGCCAAATCTTTGAGTCGGTATAGGTTGATTAATAAACAAAATTGATTCATGAAGAAATCCATAGTTCCATTAAAAAAAGATCACACTAAGAGAGCAATATTTATATTTTATTTCCAAATGCACTAAATCAAATAGAGAATGAGATTCGAGTTGAAAACGCAATCTTCCTACACTGGCTACATTTCAGGTACTAAATGAAGAAGCAACACTTTTAACCACCCTTTTTGCTAAGTACGTTCACTGGATGGCACCTACCATTATATATCTCAGATTGGACCCTTTGCAATTCAGAGTCACTCCCTAATCGTGATTCCTACGATAGAGTTAAATGATATTCCTTTCTACCTTAATAAATTAAATCCCGGAATGACTTCACAAACTTAACGTTTAGCGCATTTGTTCTTGTGGCAAGCATAGATTTCTTCACAGGGGCAAAATAAGGTCCACACATTTTCCACAAATCGGAATTCTGAGTCAGGATAGTACAAAACTTTATCTTCGGGTTCAGCGCCCTCTCGGCAGTGCTCGCTCAATTTCCGCTTGGGGGCGCACTGCGGAATGGCGTACCTGTCCATACCTGGAAGAAAATAAAATAAAAGTTAAAACTGAATTTATATATTTATGTAAAGAGAAGCACACTACAGAGAAAACTCCATTTATAGAGCGCTATAAATAACGAACACACAAAGAACAAAAACCACAACGAGTAAAAAAAAAATGCGCTAGAAAATAAAAAGAGTGAAGAAACGGCTTCAACGTATAACATTAGGATGTCAGCCTTGTAATACGAAAATTCATCCTTGTCCTGAGCATTAGTAAATTTTTTCTCAGATGCTCTCCTAAAAATATCATGTAAACCATTAAGGTTTTCTTTAAAAAACTTCACCTTATCTTCCAGCATGAGATCGCCGTCAACAGCCCTCAGCACCATGTTGCAGTTAAAATATAGGGCAGCTTAAAAACAATCAACCCATGCCCAGGATAGAGAAAAAAATGTAAAAATCTTATTCCACATCTAAAAGATATACAAGGGTTGGAAATTTAACAGTGATATTTACATAATTACAGCAGAGTTAAGTTCTATAAAACTAAAGCATTTTCATCGACAACACAAAACTGTACAACATTTCAGATTTCTAGTACACGAGGAAGCGAGTGAAAAATCGATAGCAAAATTTCATTTTTACAAACACTAAATTTACAATTTACAAGCTTCATTGAATTGAAGTTAAATAGATACGAGTAATAAAACGAAGAACTTCTAGCGTGTGTCTTTCATTTCCAATATCTTATAGCCTCCAGTGGCTACATTTAAAAAAATTTTCTACGTGTCGATATTTCGTACTGCGTTTAGAGAATGACATATAAAAATAAATAAATAAAATCTTAATAAATAAATATATCGACTGACCTCTGTGGCTGTGGTGAACAAGGTAACCCTATTCACTAAGCCACGGAGTGTCCCGTAACAATTTCATATCGACTCACAAAACCTACAACAGATCTTATACAACTGTGGTGGCAAAAAGTGATGTTGAATTCTCTTTCCCGGGCTAGAAATTACTAAATCTTATGGATTTCCTCCACAAGAATGAGGAAATTCTCTTCAAATCATAACGATATGATAAATATTCCATATAAGTTCATATGTTTTTATATGTTGTTTCCTATATACTAGAAAATCACCCTTCATGGTTTAACGGGTGCAACTTGCCTCTTCATTCGAGAGATTTCCCTTCAAATTTGACGTGTTTAAATAGATATATATGCCAGACAACTGTTTAACATTGATTGAAAACAAATAAAATAAACATATGCTTTATGACAGGAAATATTTTTTATTTACATAATAGTTAAATATTTCTTTATTCAAAAAGCCTCTTGGTAAACAACATTCCGTGTGAAGTATTTTTCGTTGTTTAATAACTTTCCTTGTACTTCAGATGTCTTTGTGTAAATTTTAACGTGATTGGGAACCCTAGACCTTGAAAGTGCAACATAGAGCTGTCCATGTGAAAAGACAGGCTAATCGAGGTAAAGTCCAACATGATCGAAAGTTTGCCCCTGCGATTTATTGAAAGTCATCGTGTAAGCTGGAATTAACGGGAACTGACAGCGTTTGAGACCGAATGGTAGATTCACGTCACTGGTAGCTAATTTAATTCTTGGCAAGAAAACAACATCACCCCGCTTGCATTCAGATACAATTTGGCGTCCAAACTATATCACGCGCATGATATACCACTGACGTAATTTACTACTTTCTATTTTAAAATGGAAATTAATTTGAAATATAGGATTAATATAATTTAAAATTTCTCGGGAACTATTGATCATAGCGAGATAAATTTTATATCAATCGATAGAGAATTTTATTTCACTATTTTAGAGCTATTAAATTTGAAATTAGAACGACAATTACTCTTTTAAATTTAAAATGACTGAAATTTAGGTTCTCTAACAATGAAATAATGCTGTTTAACGTCTCGCAGTGCTATGGCGCGAGTTTTATTGTTGGTGATGTCAGAGCGTTACTGGAGGATCTGGGCTATTATATTAGTAATTCTTTATTACGGTATAACTGTTTAAATTCTTGTTCTTTGTTATTTTGAATTCAAAATTGTAAAAATATCTAAGATTGTATTTTTTAAAAAATAAAGTTCTACCTATGCCTATCCAACTGACAAGGAGCTTTCCTGATTCCAAGTCGGGAGTATATTGTAGTGATAAACATAAAGAGGATGACACAAATAAGTCTAAACCGAACACTTGCAATCTGCCATTTATAATAAGCATCGTATGAAGTTGTCTGAATAATAAAAGTTACTCGGTGTTAAATAGTCCTGAATATAATATTAACACATTCGCTGCCACAATTCACGCCTGAGATTCGAACCATCTAATTAACGGGTCTATTCTGGTACCCCCGGTTGGGTTGGGAGACGTCACTTTTCCCGTTGATAACGTGCGGAAAAAGTGACGTCTCCCAACCCGATCGGGGGTACCAGAATAGACCCCTAACACATTCACTGCCACCGACGCGCTGGCGTATCCAGAACCATCTATCTAATTAGATGACCCCTTCTCTGCCATCTCTCAACTACAGTGGAGAAGTGGTCATCTAATTAGATAATAGGTTCTCGACACACCAGCGCGTCGAAGTGACGTCTCCCAACCCAACCGGGGGTACCAGAATAGACCCCTAACACATTCACTGCCACCGACGCGCTGGCGTATCCAGAACCATCTATCTAATTAGATGACCCCTTCTCTGTCATCTCTCAACTACAGTAGAGAAGGGGTCATCTAATTAGATAATAGGTTCTGGACACGCCAGCGTGTCGGTGTCGGTGGCAGTGAATGTGTTAATTTAGTTGAAAGTAACTGGCACACTTCAGGGCCGGACGAACACTCCGTTAGTTCGTACCCCGGCACGGAGTAAAAAAATCGAAGGGCTCAAAATTGCCAAAATAAAATGAGAAAAAATCGCAACGGAGTTTCCGAATTGATTAGAAAATTTTCTGAAGAAATTCTAAAAAACAATAAAACAGTTTAATTTTATGTACTAATGACCACAAAACTTTCAAGGTAGTAATCTATATACATAAAAGGCAATGTCTGTGTATCTGTGTTTTTGTTTGTGTGCGGTACAACGGTGCGGTACCGCTGCATCCAGTTTGTCGGCGAAAAAAGGTAATTTGATTATGAAAATCAGGATGAGCCCATAATCGATGCATAAGAAGAATACAAAATTGAATTATTTTACCACCTGGTTGACACTGCAATCAATTCTTTAGAACAAAGATTCTCTCAGCTGCAATATCACAACAGTCACTTCTGTTTTTTTTATATCATACAAGCTGAACCCGATAATGCTTGGCTAATACTATATTTGAGAATATATATAGATTAAATGAATTTTGATGTGTGTGTATCGATTTACTCGATCACTTGAATTTCAAATGAAATGTATTTGCAAAAATTTGTGGTCAGCATCTGTAAATGGCAACAAAGACCTGCTGTGTGATATATATGTTCTTGAATCTTGGCATATAATTCTCAGTTATTATATTCGTTGCACCAAACGAAGTCATTTGAAAGCATGTGTGATAATTTCGTATGTTATTCAAAAAATACTTCGATTGTATTGTAGTACCAGCGACCGATGAGAAAAATGGCCCAAGTGGTGCCTTCAATGGGGGCAATTTAACTTTAGTCTGTACCGGACAAACATAAGAACATTGCCTTTTATATATATAGATAAAGCTAAAAGCTGTTAGTTCTTCTGTAATTTTGGACAACTGGAAATTTTGGGAAGCCAAATTAAAAGATGGAAAATCATCGGATATAAACAGCCTAGAACTTTGTGATGAAATATCAGTGGTGTGGTATTGGAAAAAGATTTACCACCTTTGGAAGTTTTGAAATTGATGACAAAAATGAATTTTGCTCCAAACTTGAGCAACTCTGAGAATTTTACTAACTCTTCCAATAAGTGTTGCATCAGGGGAACGTAGCGTTTCCAAACTAAAAATAATCAGGAACTATTTGAGAAAATCTCAGAAAAGATTGACAGACGTCGCTATGTTAGGAATTGAGTATGAACTGAGTGACAGTTTAGATGTTTCTGTTGAACTACAAGTTCGTAAAAAAAATTGTCTGAATTATAGTCCTGTTAACTGTATTTTTAAATGAAGTATTAAAAGTGAAAAGTTGTTATAAGTATTTGTGTCAATTGCCGAGTTACACTGTTATTTTTTGGACATTCGCTAAAAATCTTTAAAAAGACCATATACATATTTTTTTCAGAATGCTTTACATTGTAGTTCCATAGGGGCGTAATTTTTTACTTTTGCACGGAGTGGTTCAAAGGCTAAATCCGACCCTGCACACTTAAACAGAATTCAGTTTTTAACACCATAAGGTCTTCAGTTAAATAAAACTCTATTTACAACGAAAGATGTTTAATTTCATGGAAGTTTTATTATAGGACAAAGAGGTGTGGAAACATGCGTTTGTCCATGGTTCAACTGTTCGAGGCTAAGTGCGTATTGCCAAGTTGAGATTGACATGGAAACACATAATATTTAGCGAAAAAAGAAACAAACGCAATTTATTTTTATCATAATATTAAAAGTGGTAAAAAATACGTGACTGAAAGTTTTGATGAAATAATGACATTGGTTTGAATTTCACTCCAACAATAAAAAGCATTGTTACAAATTGTGTTTAACATTCATTTCTAAAATTTATTAAAATTTTTAAAAAATTCACGGAAGATAGATAGCAATGAAAAGCTAATTTTTTAAAAAAAGTTAATGTGGTGTCGTAAAAATGGATTTTCTGTGATAATATGCCCCGTAGTTACTATGGAAAAACGTTAAAATTTCAATTAATTTTTAATAAATTGAAATTTTAATTAATCTAATTAAAATTTCGACTAACCCTTTCTTAGTGAGCACCTACTCCTAAAGAGCATGTGTCAAGTTTTGATACTTTAAGTCCACCGATCTGCCCTTTAGAGTGTTTTGATTGATTTTTGCATTACAATGCATGGAATTTAGAGAAAAGTATACCAGTCTAAAAGTATTATAATGTTAAAAATGTCCAAATTTTAAACTGGATATATATATAAACATGTATAGCGAAAACAAAATCTGTTTGAGCAATAACAATCTCCAAGCTCCTTTCTTTTGCTTCAAACCACGGCGCTTCGCTCGCAAAGCACGTAATTTTGTCTAGATTTGTTAAATCACTCTGTAGAACGTGATTTTAATTTAACACGAAGGCTATGGGCTTCCGCCTTCAAATTCAGTCAATGGTGCTAATACTAAAGCTCAGATGAATGAAGTTGGTGAAAGACACAGGGCTTGTAAGATTCAAAGAAAAAAGAAAAATTCTGCTGCCAATTTTATATGCATTGTTAATTTTTACTTAAAGAGTTTTCCCGATTATTTTCAACAAATCTCTTTCTACTTCAGATCTTTTCCGAAATTTTTTTCGGTTAATAAAATGCTTCAGTAAATACAATTTTTTTAAAAAAATATATATATATGATTTATCATTGTACCTTATCACAGCTTTTTGATTCATATAGATTATTAAAACGATCTGTAAAGACAAAATAGCTAGGTTTTTTCATGAAATTTATGATAGTAAATTGCTTCCCCGCATATCGATGTATTTTAGCTGACATATCACGAAGACCATTATTGAACATGCGAAGCGAGGTCCTTTTTTAACTCGACCATATGGTATTTTGTTTGTTTGTCTGGAAACTTGTATGTTTCACAGTCACGACAAAACGCGTTGTTCGATTTTCTTCGAATGTTCCTTGAAGCCTTAAAAACGATGGATGTATGAGGATTTTTATTTTTTATTCTGTTTCATGTAATATTCAGCTTTTTTCAATGATTCTAGTCAAACGGAAATCAATTCCTAATGCCTCCAAAAATACCGATAATAGCAAATGATATTTCATTGTAATTTTGTTAATACAGATAAAAGACATTTAATTGTAATACACAGGACTACTGGTATCCGCACTTGAGGTTTTGTTGCTTAAGGCTACTTTAATAGCATTTAGTCAATGCTTAAGAGCCACTTCAGTGTTATTGCCTCATATGGCTGTTCTTTAACTTCGTATTTATCATTGTTTACAAGCTTGATTAAATCACTGCCACTTCACACTGATCTTCAGTCCTCATCCCTTTACAATACCACATGGGTCTAATCGCCTTGGAGTCTCCAATAACACTTACTGTCCTACAAACTGGGGCCTACCTTTCACACTTTATAACAAACGAAACAAATACCCGGTTAACGAAAATGAAACTATTGAGTGCATTTTTAGGTTCATGATAGTTTAATTAATTCACAGCCGATGTCGTTTAAGCCTCTAAGCACCTAATTATTTTGATCTAATATATTTAAGTCTGGAAAAATTAATTGTTAAGGTGAATAAATCACACTCTCTTTGTATTTAATCAAATCTCAGAAATATTAAGAAAATTTTAACCGTGTAATTTTAAGAAAATATACATATTAACATGGATTATTTGGTTTTGAACTTAAAAAGAAACTGTCGAATAACTGAGACTCTGTAATGTTTTTATTTCTTGGGCCTTTTTCTTTAAATTGAAAATATTATCAGTTTTAAAGCATTAGTTTTCTGTTATAGACTGGTAATTATTTTTATTTCTAATGTGAATCACGTTCATCCAAAGATATTTTAAACTGAGGTGTTGATATGAAAAATTTCCAAGTCAAAGGGGAATTTAATATGAATTTTGCACTAGATATGACGAAACAATAATTCTGCAACAAAATAGGCACTTCAGTATTACAGATTTTTCTGGAATAACAGCGATGTTCCTGGAAGAGCCAGCAGATTCAGGTAATTGCTAGTACATTCTCTGTGTGCGATATTATGGTTAAAAGGCGACTGTCGAAAACTTTTGGTCTAGTTTAGAGGAAGCTACGAATTATTAATTATGCGTTAAGAAATGATTTTAATCCTCCGACTGGCGATTTTTTTCGAATCACTATTTAGATTCAACGTCTTCAAAGATGTTCAAATACCGTTGAACAAAACGAATTGTTATTTATATGAAAAAATTTATTAACATATGATTCAATGCTAGAATAGTAAAAAGTAAGTATATGAGCTTGCAAATTCGCAGGATGCAACAGAAAACAGACTTGCTTCCTACCCACGGGATAAGCAGTCAGATATTTGAAACAAGAATGTGAATTCGAAAGCTATTTTGCCTTCGAATTATTTGTTTATCTATATTCAAGTTTATTTAGCTGTAAATTAATGAACATGTATACAAGATTTTTTGTTGTGCAATATTGTATTAGGCCATCATTTTGTGACACTCATTATTTTCAGAATAAGTCGGGGTAAAATTTCGAATTTTCTTTTTTGTCATTTTGTTTTTTGGCATATGTGAAATAAATTCCAGTCCTTCGAAATCCTAATGAAATTTATTTATATAAAGAATGAACTGATAATTCGTGTAGGCTTTGACAAATAATAGTAGAAAACAAAACTCATAGAAAAAGTTTTTAAAAAGGTAATAAAGAATGTAATGATTAGCTGTACCAAAATTTTTGTATGAAGTAGTTATCTTCAAGTCATTATTCATTTTTGTGGGGCGGAAGACCAACTTTTATTTCAGAAAATATTTGGTCACACTACAAAATGTAACACGCAGTTAAAAGAATAACTGTTCAAGGTAATCTTAAAATAAATATTCTTTATTATTGTCAATATCTCTTGATTACATAACAAAATACTGTTTTGGGAAACGCTTTTAGCGAAACTGGAATACAAGGCCATTTTTTATGGTAATAATTAACGCGACATTTAATAACAGGTAGAAAATAGCGTAACAATCCTGACTAGATACTTCGACTGAATTCAATATTTGATTCTACAAAATTGCCATATTTGCAGTAAAGCAATATTTTTTCATTTAAATGAATTTAAAGATACTCGGAAAAAAACCTCCCAAAATTGTTACTACATTTTTTTTCATTTTACTGTTCATAAGAGTAGACAAAACGATTACTATTCTAATAGTGAGGAATATTATTCTATGATGTTAGCAATCAATGATTTTGTCAACATATAGTCACCTTTGTTCTACAAATCACGGACTTTCTCAACAATCAATTTAATATGGTTCTACGAGTCACCGACTTTGTCAACAATCAATCAACTCTGTTTTACTAAATGAAAGCCTTTATCAACAATCAATTTCGTAATACGAATCAGCATCTTTATCAGCAATCAGTATACCTCCATCTTATAATTTCATTCATTTCTGCTTCAACTACGTCCTTCAGAAGTTGGGATAATAATAATCTTCTGCAGTGTCGCTTTCTTAAAAATGTTATAAATTTCTTAAATAAGTTAATGCTTTTCAAGAGTGTTTTAAATAACTTTTTTTCATTCTAACCATTCATAAAAATAGACAAAAATATTACTTTTCGATATGACGATATAATTTCCAATATATCTGATTTCACATTTTTTTTAAAATTCTATTGCTGATAAAAATAGACTACTGACTTTTACAACCATAAACCAGGTCTGTTCTACTAATTAGCATACTTTGATCTAAGACTTTCGTCAAACTGAGCTACAAATACTTCTTTTAAAAGCTGGTACAATAATCTTCTGTAGTTTCTAAAAAAGCAATATATTTTACTTTTCCATAAGTATTTGATATACATTTGTCTTCTAAGCATTTAAGTCGTGTCACCGTATGGGCAAAATATTTGTATTCACTGTAGTAACATTCACAATCTTGTTTGGATAAAATAATGATTTGCATTCTGGCACATTGTTCATCAAACATTCGTCGCCAAACTTTCCAAATCTCTTTTTTAATTTTATTTTCATAAGAATAAATAAAAGGATTTCTTTCGAACACTCAGGAATATTGTTCTATGATATTAACAATCAATTACTTTGTCAACAATCAGTCATCTTTGCTCTACGAATCACAGACATTTTCAGCAATCAGCTTGAGAATGTTCTACTGACTTCCTCAACAGTCAACCTGCTCTGTTCTACTATTCAGTAAACTTTGAAGTCGACTTTCATAAAATTATGTTACAACTATATCTTTTTATCTGGGATATTAATTTTCTGTATTGATGCATTCTTAAAAAGCAATATATTATTCTTTTCCAAGATTGTTTGATATGCATTTTGCTTCTGAGCATTCAAGTGAATCTTTGCAAGGACAAAACAGTCTATACACTGCAGTAACATTCACCATCTTGTTTGGATAGTATAATTCTTTGTCTTCTGGCTCATTCTCCATCAAACATTCGTCGCCAACTGTTCCCAAGGGTTTGCACCATGGAACAGAAAAAGTTGCCATGCCTGAAAAGAATTTGTTTACTTCAACAAATGAAATTTATTTATCTTCTGTGTCATTTACTTTGTATTTGATATTAAATGCAGTAATGCGCAAAAATAATATTTACTAACAATTCTCTTTATTACGGGACATAGAGAGAGTATAGTAATCATTAAAAAAAAGAAATACGACGCTGAAATTTATAATCTACAATTTTTAGTCCATCCCCCGTTCTAAAGAGCCATTTCTAGAATTGTATCTCTCTGCCTGTGAGCACGATAACTCGATAGCGGAACATGCTGCTTGGATAGAATTCGAATTTTAGTCTTTCTCTTTACCCCAAAATTTAAATCTTTATCAAATTTTCGACCAAATCAGTCAACGGGGAGAGCTCTTTTCCTAAAAATATAATAGACTTTTATAAATTTCTAGAATGGATGGTTGCGGCCTTTCGTGCCAAATTACGGCAGCATTCTTAATTGCAGGTGGTGAGATCCCAAATGTGCTCTACGGGCGCAAGAGCCATATTTGACCATGCTGCGACATCTATTCGAGAATCGTTCCTTGTATACGTTTTCTAGATGCGCTGGGGCGTTGGTTGTCGAAACAAAGGACCATGGTCGACACCATGTCCATTCACCTGTTCAATCGAAACGCCTTTGCAAATGTGATTTCACTACATTAGGCTTCTTTCTTCTAGTTGGTCTGATTTTTGTCTTAAACCAATGAGAACAAACTACGGCTCCTTAGAGACACTTTCAGACCAGCCTCTGATTTTAAAATAGAACTGTATACCCAGGTAGCACAACATATTGCACGATATTGTACTATATTGTTCGATATTATATAATATTATATGATTATATTATATTGTACAATATTGCGAATATTGTTTAATATCGTACAATATTGCACAAGATGTTTGTGCTACTGGGGCAGAAATATTATAGCAGTTAGTAATGCTATTTTTATGGCAAAATAAAGATTTTAGAAATGCAGTTGCAGTCTTTTTTATCATATTAGTATTTTAAAAAAAATTTAATAATATTTTTTGAGTCCTTATTGCGGTTTATAATAAATTTTTTCTTCCCATTTTTGGCCCAATCTTAATGTTTACAAATATAGTGCATTTGGTATATTCTTTTATCATCAGAATTGTACATCTGCATCAAATTTTGGACCAAATCCATTAATTGGTTGACTATCAGTCTGTTTATGTATACAATAAGCCAGCACAATGACAAACTAGATAAACTAAATTTAGCATTCTGAATTGACACTAGAATTGTTGATTTATTTCAAATTTGTGATCAAATAGGTCAAAGAAAAAAGTTCAAAATATATACTAGGTTCTCTTCATTGCACAGACGTCAACCAAAAAAAATGGGACATCTCTGTAACTCAGGTATATAATATCGCTTCTTTACGAAACTAGTATCGATACTAGCGACTGAAGGTGACAGGTTTATTCAGATCGACAAACTGATTAACCGAGTTAACTGCTATCTCGAAATATTTCCATTACGGAAGCCAAGATTCTTACGTAATACTATCCGGCATGCCTTTTTCTATACATGTTTCAAATTTCATTCCAAAATTTGTAATAGTTCTTGTGATAAAATTAACTTTGTTTGCTAAAAACTCCGCCTGAATAAATCCGACACACTAGGAGCTGTACATTAAGTAAATCTCAGCTCATCAGCAGCAAAAAAGATTTTATTTCTGTCTTTTTTCACTGAAATTGTGGAAAATTAATGAAACATGTTTCAGATTGATTTTTAATAAAAGCATTCTTTTTCAAATTTTAAATATTTTATGAAATTCTGAGCCTCCCGCCCTAAAGGCATTTAATTGATACCCAGAAGTATTTTTTAGAAAATGAAATGCATTGATTTCGATGTTTCTAAACAAGGTTTTAGTTCATTGCTGAGAAACGAATATACGTACTGACATGAATGAAATGCATTGATTTTGATGTTTCTAAGCGAAATTTTAGCTCATTGGTGAGAAACGAATATAAGTACTGACATTTTAAGCCAATGAATTTGTCTAAAAAGAGGCGGTTATATTTTCGGGCCGAAACGATTGCTAATCAGATAGGAAATTCATTAAGCTGAAACGTTTTATTTTTGGTTAACTTTTGGTTGGTTACACTTTTGATTTTTAATTCGATCAATAGAGTAGGCAAATTTTAGGATTTTAAATTACGGAAATAATCGTTAATTTGCTGATGGAAATTCAGCTGGGGTAACTGGTTGAAAGAATTGCGTGCGGGTGATATTTATGTTGTTGAAACACTATTTGGATTTTATTTTCTAGTATACAAAGTATATACGAGACAAAACATCGTAATCGTCAAATTATTGGGCGGGGAAGTTGTAGTGAATCTTCACGTCCTAGACCTCCTTGAAGCCAAAAAAAAAAAAAAAAAAGAGGTATACTATCGTCTGTCTCCGAACGCAATTACTCAAAAATGGAACGAGTTAGAATTTGGTATGTGGTCTTCACACCAAAAATTGTATATTTTTATCAAGTTTTGGGAAAAAATCCTTCAAAGGGAAGACAATCTGTTCGAACATGCCCTTGCGGACACGATGACTCAAAAATGCCTTAGATGGATGAAACTTATTAGATGGTTTTATCGTCCGACTTATAGACAGTTAAAAGAGAAGAAAAACTATCAGGAAAAGGATAGAAAAACATTTATTCGTGTATGAGCTTCTGCGCATCGGAGATTTCTGTACGAACCCGAAGCACACAATTAGCAGATTTATATCAGATGAAAGTTACGAATATATAGTTGTTTCTTGGAATACTTGTTTTAAGGCTATAACGTTTGCCTTTTTAAAATATTATTTTAGTAATCTTTGTGCAATAATGTCATGTGATGAGCAAATGTGTTTTATTGTCTAATTTGAATGAGAATGACAATGATTGAGAATTAGGCCATTCTTTTACGAGTCTTCTCCCACTTTGTTATTGGAAATATCATATTACAATAACAATCGTTATTTCAATCCCGAAATCTTGCAAGGAAATTCAGCGTTCACTAAAAATTATTTTTCAAATCATTGCGAAGCATCAAAAAGGGGAAATTAATGTGTTAAAATTACATTTTATATTTTAAGAATTGCATATTAAGTTATACTTTTGTTTAAAAGATTCATAAATATGCGTTATTTGCACAACTACCCATTGATAATTAAATCTTGACAGGAAATAAAGTACTTATTTTCTTTACATTAACGTAAAAATTTTCGACATTTTCGGAACACTTTGATTTTGAGCAGATGGTTCGTAATAATATTAGTAGTTTGTATATGAAAGTTATTTACAGTTATTAATTTGTGTAGAGTCATTTCTAAGAATTTTGTAAATAAAAATAAGTTTATCATCGGAAGTATTCAAGTCTCAATTCTTATTCAAATCTATTTTACAAATCACCACTATTTCTAAAGAAAAGAATTTTATATATACATATTTTTAATCGTTATTACAGCATTGTTCAAATAGTGGAAAACTATATTATAAAGCGCTGCTCTTAAAAAAATGAGAGCGGTGTGTTATAACAAAACCAAATACAGTGCGAGGAGCTTCATCTCTGGAAAGTAGCTGCGATTTCAACTCTATTTTGGATAAGTGATTGCAGCGCCACTCGATGGCAAGTGCAGAAGCTTACTGCCCAAGTAATCATGATTTGAAGATGAAAATGGAATTAAGCCTATTACTTTTTAGTGACAGTGTATTGTGTATTTAAGCAAAGCTTATTAGTGCAGTCGGTTTGGACTTTGATATAGAAAGACACAAAGGAATTCAATTCAAACCTCTAGCCCGAAACATTATAGCATGATAATATGATCGTGTTAAATATCATAATTTATTTTATCGTCCGAGTTTTTATAATACTATCTGCTATATTCTACAAGTTTTATTTATAATAATTTTAAGATTCAATGTTTAATTTTCGAATAATCTAGGAAAAACTAAGAAAATACCCCACTTTTCTTCCCCCTAGCGGCCGAAGCTCACTCCGCAGGAGGGGGAAAACTTGGGAAACCCATAGACCGACCCTAAATGAAGTGATAACAGTCATAAAACCTTAGCCATAGATTTTTTCCAATCTATGAATTTTTTAACTCATCGGTGACTGGATTAAAAGGACCGATTCCGACAGAGTTTGAGACTCTCCCGGATAGAGCTGGTTGGTTGGTTTGGGATTTATTGGCGCAAGAGCCAAATTTGGCCATGCTGCGCCAAACGTACGGTGAAAATACACCCAGATAGAGCTGAGAATCTTCGACAAACAGAGGCGAGAAGAATTTGAGTCAAAGCTTTGTCATGGGGATCATGATTAATTCCCTGCCTTGGTTTTTGTTATCGAGTAAAGTTTTGATGTTGGGGTAAATTTAGACAAATCGAGTTGGTCTTATTTACTGAATAATTATTTTATATCTCGAAAATGTGCTTATATTTCTTGTATATTGCTTTCATTCCACTTTTGTATCATTATAAAATGATACGCGAACATGAAAAATTAAAATCGGTTGCAAGTGCCGTTTTCGGTTTAATTATTGAAAAAATAGAAATCTGTTTCAGAAAACTAATTATAATGTTCTATTTATTTAAATATTTTGCTCGTGGCAACAGTATTTAATATCATTAGTTGTTTTCGAATGCATTTAACTGTTTCTCTTTTTTTCATAATTTGAGTGATGTTCATGATTCGACTCTGCCAGTTTTTAGTAATTTTCCGGAAATGGAAAGTATTAATTATTTATTTGTTCCGTGAAATAACAAATATGAATTATGATATTTAATGTGCAAGAAATTTGCATATTCAATTGGGAATCGATAATTATCTTTAAGAAAATCATTAAAATATCGAATATTCAAAGTGGTACAGTTCAGAGAAATGTACAGAATATTAAAATTTGATCCCTTCGTCCATCATAGTACACATGTGTACCACCAGCACTGCAAAATACCATTAATAAAAATCATTCAGGGACGAAAGTGTTAAATTAATGCAGCAAATATTATCAGACTGGCAAACGAAAGGAAACTTCGTTTTTTGGCGGCGGGAGGATAGAACTGAGGTCCTTTGGGTTACGAGCCGAAAATCCTAACCACTAGACAAAAGGAATTCCCCATGTCCGGAGGCGGATATTGGCTAATATACATCACAGTAAGATGGCGTAGCACGGTGCGCCACAGTTTTATCTTAAACATTTCTTTCCGTCAACTCTGGAATCATTAGTTAGAAAAAAAATGTGTTGTTGGCCAACAGGCTTGTTTAGTTTAAGTTAAACTTTAACTTAAAAGTTTCGGTATATAGGGCAACAGAAACGAGATTTTTTCAGAAAATATTCATTTCCGATTTTTTTTTTTTTTCATCCATTTTTAGATCTTATACGATAAATACTGTAATAAAAATTGGTGCAAGTGTATTCGATCCAGTTAATAAATAACGTACCGAAAATTAATGTTCTAAATAACTTGTCAGTTGTGGTAGAAGGGCAAATTATTTGATATCCACCATTACTTTCACTTATGTTTATAAATGTTCAGTGGCGAATCTAGGATTCGGGTCTGGGGCGGGCTGAGGACATAAAAATTTTATATCGTCGTGACGAATGTCAAACCTCAAGGCTAAAGTAAACCAAAACACTTTAATTTTACAGACTTGACTCACCTGACAATAAGAATCATTGAAAGTATTGTGTTTTTCTCTATAATTTAATAAAAATTACAATGAAATAACTAGCCAAAAAAGTCTTCGGCCGCTTCAAAACTACAAATACAAGTGGAATGACTACAAAAGTAGGAAAACTTTCGAGCCTGTATAGCCATAAAGCAATGTTGAAACGTTATTATTTTTTTAAAAGAGGGAAATTAGGAAAAAACAATTATAATGATTTTAAATAAAATCAAGAATTCTGGCTTGGCTCTGGGTGGCTTTAGCCCGATAGCCCCCTTCCCCTGGATTCGCCACTGTAAATGTTTAATATGCACGGAAATCTACAAAAATGAAACCTTATGCATACAAGCTTTCAGTGGAAAAAATTGGCTTTTAATTAAAAAAACGCTTACCTTTAATATCTCATTATAAATGACGGATAATTACGAGTTGATATTAAAGTTTTAAAAATAATTATATCAAGTCGTATAAATTTTTAGTGAATATTTTGTGGCATTAAAACAACCAGTGTCAAGTGTGGACCATCTTACAATGGGCATTACGAAAGACAACATATTACATATAAATCAGCTGATAAATATTACAGCGGCGGTTAAAGCTAAGGAAGTAAAAATTATCCTTTTTATATTAAACTAGAAGATTTGTGCCCGTCTAAGACGGGCTTTTAACTTGCCAAAAATTTCTCAGATCCGGTTGTCACAGGTTTACTAAGGAAAGTTGAAGAAATGCAGAGTGTTTAAAAAATAAAAGAAAGCATGAGAAACAGAAATGAGATGAATCAATTGACACTACTTTCGTTTTACAGAATATTATAAATATTCATTTTCAAAATTAAGTATAAAAAAGAAAAACTTTTTAACTGAAAAAAAAGTAAAGATCTCTCAGAAGTGGAAAAATAAATTAATTCTAAAGGAGTTCCTCTTCAATGAATCAACATAAAATAAAAAAAGAAAATGCTGAACTTAGCTATAAAAAAACAGTCTTAACTCAGAATCCAAACAGTATCTCATGGTGTGTATGATGATTTGTAGACAGAGTGCTTAAAAAATAAAAACATGAAAAGCAGAACTGAAGAAACAAAATAATATTAAAAAGAAATTATGCTAGGAATTAACAGAGTTCGGTATAAAAAAAGGAAAGCTTTAACTCCCATAAAAAAAATCCACCGAAAATGAAGAAATAAATTAATTCTGGTATTGCTATTCAATCATCACTATTCCAGTGTATTTTAATTACGCTACTGAATCAGCATAAATAAAAAAGAAGCAGGAAACCGCTAAAAAAAAAAGCTGTGCGAGTTTTCCTGTTGCCGTCTGGAAAGAATTTCTTTTGGAACGTTGCCCACTTTCCTTTGCGTTAACGATTTCGTTGGCGAAATATACAAGATCTGCAAAAGCAGCGAGTTTCAAATATTTACATATTCTTCATATAACATAATAAAACATTGAGCGAACCCAAACTCACGAAACATTCTAGACAGTAATTAAAATAACATTTGTTGCGTAGTGAACTCCTTTGATATGAATATTTATTAGTGTGATGTTCCCTATCAAATTGCTGAACACGTTTAGTACTTTTTGAAAATGCTATTGATGAATATCTAGAGTATCACTTAATGATATTCAGAAATTATCAATAAAAAATCTTCATTAACTAATACTACCGTCAGCAGAATACTGCCGAAATTTAAAAAAGTGAACAAATAAATCGTTTTCTCCTTTTCTGATGAAGTTTGAATTCAGTTTTATTGTTATTGCAACCATTTTCACGACAAAAGAACAAATGATCAATTTACTCGCCGATACCAATTATAAACGTGATATAGTTCTTATATTAAACAGAAAACGTGGTAATTTTAGCATCTTTCCTAGCGATTTCAAGATAAAAAAAGTAAGAATTATTAAAGTGAATATTTTTTTTTGGATGTGCCAATTAGATACCAATAAAAATTAACATGGTGATAAGAGCTAATGTATTTTCCAGTAAGAATGTGCATCCATTTAAAACAAATTTAACATTTTTTGCCATTTAAATAAGTTCTTCATTGGTGACAATTTAAAAGTAATAACTCTTGAAGAAAAGATAAACAAATAAATTCAATCCCGAAATAATATAGAAATTCGAGAACCATTATATTCCATTTAAGAATGCGCTATTTTTGATGAAGCATTATTGTACGAGTCTTGAAGTGCAAAGACTATCTTTCTTAATCTAGATACTAAAATGCAGCAATACACTGCCTAACATTCCATCGAAAATGAAAGGAATTAAATACATTATATGATCAAATAAAATTGAAATCGCAGAATGTATCAGATATAGTCGGTCCGGTTGTTTAATTTGAATCAAATGTTTGATTTTACACCGCTCTTGTAATTAAAAGCAGCTTCATTTAAAGAAAAAAGGAAAAACCCGATTTAACATAATCAATTGAAAGAAGAATATTGCTTATTTATATAAAATTTTATTTTCTATGAAAATAGTGGTAATTGATGGAATATATTTGAATATAGATAAATTATGTTATCAAAAGTATCCGGATTTACACATTTTTTCGAATTTTTCCAGAAAGACAGGATAAACTGCCCCTGAACTTAGACTACGTAAATAATAGATTTGAATTCTCATTTTACAAGGAAGATTCGGTAACGAGGGCTTTTGGGGGAATGGCCAGAAATTGAGGAAGAAATGAATTTCGGCTCACCCCGTTTGACAGAAAGAAGATGATTAGCAACTTCCATGAGTGGAGTTGATTGCTGCGAGCAATAATTGCATGCATTTTCGTCAAAATAATATTCGGAGAGAAAGGTTTATTAAAACATCCCAAATTTTTTCGCATGTTTTTTACTTATAACATCCAGAATTTTCAACCAAATTTCACGAAATTTACAATAACGTTGCAATATACATTATATATATAATATATTAAAATTGAAAGTAAATACTTTCAATAGAAAAAGAAATTAAAGCATTTTAAGTAAATAATTTTTAAGTACGCATCATAGTATAATTTTTCAAATAATTGAGGGGATATTCACAAAATGTTGCTATTTAAACTTGAAATTTCGAATAGTAATTACCTAACTACAATTTAAAATGTGTAGTTACTTTGGAAGTCTGCATGCGCATTCAGCATATTCAACATTAGAGTAGATTTATTGAATTGTACAAAAGTTAAAGTTTAAAAAACATTCAGTTTGTGGAAAATGCCTATCGTTTAATTTCTCTTGCAGAGAAACAGAAATTCAGCTCACTACAATGCCGATATATTTCTGAATCTTAACGGTATTCAACTGGAATTTTTATACAAGACGATTATATATTTGACCTTGAGGTTGCGAAAGAAAAATAACGCTATATCATGCACATGCGCAGTAAAAAGTTGCTTACTACAAATACATATATTTCCTCCAATAATATAGTATTCAAGTCAAATTTTAATGGAATACTTCCTTAACACTGTCAAGTTTTCTGTAAATTTCGTATTTGGCAGAAAACTGCATTTTATAAGCAAAGAACATGCCAAAAATTTGTAATTTTTTTTTAAAAAAACCTCTATATCTTTCAGAATATACTTGCCATTTTTACGAAAATGCATGCAAACAATGTGCATATTAAGCAAAACCATTGATGAAGTTTTTAAATCATTATCGGCTTTCTGTGGAACGGGGAGAGCCCAGATTTCTTTTCTTCATTAATTTCTGTTCGGTCCCGTATATGCCCTAGCGACCGAATCTTCACTGTAAAATGCAAGTTCGAATCTATTATTTACATGATCGAAGTTCAAGGGCAGTTGGTCTAGCCTTTCGGGAGAAATTCTAAAAAAATGTGGACATTCGAAAAGTGTCCGGATACTTAAGATCATATAGTGTAGTAGTGGCGACAGATAAGCTGCTAAACTAAAACGCATGTATAACATGCAATCTGCCATTTTACAAAAAACGAAATAGCACTGGTGACGCAAATTATTTATACAAGAAGTAAACATGAATAATATATTTTTTGGATTAAACCGATAGTTTTTTTAATGTAGTGGTAAAAGCAGAAAAACTTTTGAAAATGGAATAATTGGTGTAAAATCATGAAAACGACGAATCCATACAGATGTGAAAAAATAATGCATCTCGTATTAGTGGAAGTTTTATATTTATGATCGCGTATTAAGTAAAATCAATTATTTTAAGCAATAGGTTTGGTTTAATGGTACAAGGGTCAGTTTGGCCATACTGCGCCAAAAGTTCGTTATTTTCAGATCATAAAAGAATTTTAAGACAATGCAACTGTTAAAACTAAATCATTTTAAAAAGCTGAACTTCACTTCGAAAAGAAAACATTGAGATTAGAATTGGCCCCAAGGATATTTTAAGTAAATTCATTGTAGCAATAACAGAAATACTGAGGTAGAATGTTTTAGCAAACAGAAGTCGAGTAAAAATTGCCTTTTTCAAGCGAGCAATCACATTATCTTCAATTTTAGTCCAACAGATCTTGTGTAATTCAACTAATAATTACGATATTCACAATTCATTTTGGTGAAAAAATTTATTATTTAAAAAAATGATTACAAAAATTACTTATACATAAAAAATGACTTATTTTCCTTTGGCATAGTATTAGTTATATAATCAACAGCTACATTTTCATTGATATTTTCAAATCGTCGATTACAATCTCAAGTGGCGTCTGGCATAATCTAGAAACTTCAAAATAAGCAATCTAATGGAGTCTTGTACATTCTTGGAATACAATCTTCAAAGAAGACGTCTTAGTGACATTTGGCACGTGAGCAGGATAGAGGCTCTGCGCATGGGCAGAAGAGTCTGTAAACGCCAAATACTTCCTTAGCCCCGTTTGGGTACGATAGAACTTTATCTTCTGGTTCATTACCCACAACACACGTGGATCCTTTTTGTCCAAGAGATTCGCATCTCGGCGTTGAATAACGTTCCATTCCTAAAATGAAATATTTCAATAATGAAAACCACTTTCACCTGAAATCCAGACGACAGCTATCGGTTCTGTCGCAAAACAGTGAACCTTTACTGGATTTTCGCATGACGGTCAAGTTTTCCAGGCTCCAGTACAGTTATTTCTCGGCAAAGTTACCCACGAGGGATTCTTGACGTATTCACGAAGATTCCGTAAGTAACCCTAGCTCAACTTTATGACATACGGTTTTAAACTGGCCACTTCACAAGTTTAAAATTGCGACTAAGCAAACAAGAACACACGATTATAAACTGAATAAATGTCGCTTCACAAGATTTCACAACCAAACAAACTGGCAGTCTAGAATATTAACAATCCACATAGAAAAAAATCTAAACATATCAAAGGAGTCATTTTACGACAGCCAAAATGAATTCAAACTTTGATTAATGATTATCAATCTTTACAAGCCGAGTTTTATAGAATTAGACATGCAAATGGAGAACGTTTTTACCAACCAAGTTTGCAATAAATTACTTGTGCGAATTTTACCAAACTGTGGCTAATACAGCAGCCAAGGCGTATTTCTTCTATGAAGTCAATTTTTTAAATAAGATATACCGATTTTTCCAAAAACTGTCAACCCTTCTTGTTTCAAAAATACCGTTTATACAGTTTCACAGTTTTCGTTGACTAATGAATTCCTGAAACGCAAGACAGCGATTCTCAACCTGTGCAGTGCGAGAATATCGGAAAGAAAATATTTAAAAAAATTGATTGAAAGGAAAGTAAAAACAAAATACATTCCGACATAATAAAATACATATTTATACTGATATAATATACTTATAAATAGGATTTTATCAGTACTGCATAATGTATTTAATAATTAACTTACCAACACTAAATTAAAACCAAGTTTAACAATTATTAGTAACTCTTGGGCCTGTCTCGTAGAGCAAAGTTCTTTGAAGGAAGGTTTAATATTAGAAATAGACACTCCAAGATCTTTTTCTATTTTTAGCCGAGAAAATCAAAAAAGAAACACCCAAAAATACATTTTTGTATACATTGTTATTGTACGAGAGGGGGCACGATCAAAATTACGATTCAAAATTGGATCGTAAATACTGAAAGGTTGAGAAACACTGGCGCAAGACATATCGCCGACACAAATGCAAACTATCGAATGTGTGAAATTTGTTACTTAGCCATAGAATATCAATCAAGTTTCGAAACGTTGTTGATAGGGATTGCAATCCGGAAAACCGGATCCGGTAATCCGGCGGATCCGGCATCATTAGACGTCTACCGGATCCGTCACCAGTTTGCCGGATCTGATCACCGGATCCGGTAAATTAAAAAAAATACATGAAGCCGATTTCTTGAAAAAATACTCGCGTTGTTGCAAGAGTAGGTACTTAAATGCGTGGTGTGTACGAGTCGTTCGACGCTGACTCACCTGATTCACATATAGACATTCTTATTGTTCAATTGATGGATGAATTATGTTTATGTTGCATTTACGAGTACGAGAATGATTTAAGTAGATAATTAGACTTCGAAATGAATTGAGTAACGACCCATATTTCTGATTTTTCTTTATAATACCACTTTCTTCTTACATAGTGACCGAAATAACGTTTTAAATTGTAAGTATGTACCTATTTGTGTTGCATTGCAGGTACTAGTCGAAATGTTCTAAAACAAACATGCCACTTTTGAAACCAATTCAAAATGAAAACAGGAATATTAATATACTTATAGAATAAAAAAAATATGATACAAGACGAACTGATGATACATTTACTATGGCGAAAAAAAAAGTTGTAAGACTAGAAATGAAAAATATCTTAGAAAGAGTTGTTCAAAATGATAGCTTTAAAGAAAATGTAGATAATATAGTAGAAAATAACTCAGATTCATCGTCATTGAAAAGTGATTTGACATTACAGGAAGAATTACACATGCAAATCCAGCAAGATATGAAAACCTAGGGCATAAATACCAAAAAAAAAAAAAAGAAAGATTATGAGAAAACATTAAGAAAGGAAATGACTGCATGTGAAAGTGAAGGAGTTCGAGGAAAATACTTGTCTTCTATTCATGAGTATTTGTTGACAATAAAACCAACAAGTGTAGAAGCAGAAAGGGCTTTCTAGGCCGCTGGTTATATTTGTAGCTCTGTAAAAAGTCGATTAAGAGATAACACTTTTTGTTTCCTACGATAATTTTTTCAAAACCCAAGTGAGTTTATTTTAATTGTTTTACTTAATATACTTACTTTAAATTATTATTTTAAAAAATACGAAGAAGTTTTAAACCCGTTATTGTATAATTGTGCCATTGATTAAACAGATTCACGATGACTGTCATAATTATAAGAATGAGACTGATTGGCGAGGCTAAAATACACAATTAATGTGATCTCAGTTGATAAGCTTGATTTAGTTAGATTCAATACAAGTTACTTACATAATATAAGTTGCATTGCAAGTTATCATTGATGTCATTTGTGAAATCTAGTAAGTGAGACTGAGAACTTAACCGCCCATCATTATCTAATTATTACTAAACTAATATAACAGTTACAATTTAACTAGTTACACTGTACTAAATTTTTATTGTTGATTCATACGTAAATGCCGATTAATTATAACAGTGTAAATAAAGTTGATTTCATAAGAAATTAACGCTTTTTTTATAAACTTTGTAATGCACTCACTTTATCATCTTTTATACAGTTGATTTTGGAATGAAAAGGCAAAATAGTTTTGATGTGTCCAACCCGGTCGGATCGATGGGAATCCGGCCGGATCCGACCGGATTGAAATTGGTGCCGGATTGCAATCCCTAGTTGTTGATATTTCATAAGTTTGAAAAGAGAATTCTGGTTCAATAGATTGCCACAATACGCGCCATTTCTGAAGAAATTAGTTATGGCGGAACTGAAAAACGATTTTTATCATTCCACAGTTTGCATTTGTATCAAAGATGTGCTCAGAAACTTCGTAGAGTAGCTAGGTTGCACATCCATGCTATATAAAATCATTCACTTCAAAATAGAATATTAATATGCTTTTTATTAACAATCGTTTATCAGTTATTCACATAAAAATTGAAATGTTACGATTTTCTTCTATGTTTTTTTCAGATCTGGGCCTATAAAATCTTAGCATAAACGACCAACTTCAAAAAATGATGTTGACTGGAAAAAAAGTGGAATATTTCGTTCCATATATATATAAAATCTCGAGCCCTCTAGGGGAAAAAACATTTATAGGTAAAAATTGTATTTCACATTTTCTACATTGTCAAGTTACAGTGGACGCTTTGAATTTTCTGAATTTATTCTCTCCCGTTGTAAAGTAAACATTTTTCATAATTTCCGAAACGTTTTTCACAGATTATGAAATAAAGTTACAACTTACCAACAACACAGCATTCATTTGGACCACAGTCGCTAGGCTTGCTACACTCTCTCGGATTGTAGGCGAAGATAACCTAGAGGTAAAGAAAAGAAACGCATTATTCTTTTGCAGGAAGTTTTTAAGCCATTTTCTTCCTGACTGAATAGAATTTTATGCGACGTTGTAGTCAGTTGAAATGCGCACGGAATCTAGCATGCAATAATTTCCTACTAATTGAATGCATTTATAGATCTTGCATTTCATTAATTTTTAATGAATCTCTCGTGAAGTAATCGATTGACGTTTCAAGTATTCATTTATTGAGATTTGTAGAATTATATAACCAAGTTCTTTTGCGTTTGCCAAAATTTATGTGCCAATGAATTTGAAGTTCCAAGGTGGAACAGATAATGGGAACGACTATTAAAGCCGAGCTCAATAAGTTTAAAAAATTATGACGCATTAATATTTTAAAGCCAAATTTTTAACATGAACTAAATTGTGTTTATTTGGCATATACAATCTAATAAATTAGTTTCAAGCAATGTACAGTCGCGGGAAAAAAAGTCGCATTTTTCACCGAAGTCGCAAAAGTCACCCAGCATTTTTCTGCCGCAAATCATTTGATCTTAAAACAAAAAGGTACCAATTTTCGAGAAATAACGTCTACTAATAGATTCCATGTCTAAAAAGTTCAAAAGGGGTCGTATACATATTTATAATTGTACCAACTTCAAACTTTCCAATGGAAACACGTTTTTCTTAAACTATTTCGAATCTACATAAAACTTTATGCTGGATTACCAAGTTTCATCTTACCAGCACTTTTGGTTTCGGAATTATAAGCAAATGAAATTTCGAAATTCTAATGCAAAAGTGAAATTTTGAATTTGATATTTTGAGAAATATAATTATTGACCTAGAATTATTTTTATGTAGTAGAATTAATTATTCTGCACATTTTACACTTTTACTTTTTGTTTTAAAGTAATTTGAGTAAATGAAATATTTTATCAAAATTGATGTTAAAAAAATTTTGAATATCAGCATTTATAGATTTTAACATTAATCGAAGCAGATGGCCATTTTATAAGCCTATGTAAAATTGCAGCGTAGTTAAGAGAAGTTTTGAAGTTGCATTAAATTTTTAATTTTCGCTGTAAAACGATTCCACTTAAGGGGAGTCGTATTTCAAAAATGTTTTTATTATTAAATATAATTATTGCACCACTTTATTCTTTTAAATTTATGTATTTAAATATTTAATATATATATATGAATTGAAGTGGCGCAATATTAGACTATTTTTCTTTTTACGTATCAAGTTTTACCGATTATAAAATGTAGAGCATTACTTTGAAATTAACATTTGAAGTGCTAAATAACTTGAAATACTTCTACCGACATTTAAAAGCAAGCAAAGAACCTTTTCATCATAATTGTGGAGACGACCCTTATTCTATTTAGAACACAAAATGTCAAATATATTCCAATCTATTAACGATATACAAACCGAAATTAATATCCTGGATATTTTTACATGAGGAATTTATTTGTGGTATCAAAAAAAGGGTGTTGCAAAGAATTTTGAAGTTAGTGCTATTTTAAATATGTAGATGACCCTTTAAGATAATCTCAACCTTAGAATCTTTTAGTATACGTTATTTCCTGTAAAACGGCATCTTTAATTTTAAGAAGCAATGTTAGCGGCAATGCTGGGTGGATCTTTTTTCCCCGCGACTGTACATAAATTCTAGTGTTATATAATAATTAAAAGAAATATACAACAGCTTTCAAATTAAGCACCGCTATAGAAGAATTTTCATACAAACTTTATTTCTGAAGTTGTTAGCAATTTGAGTAATTTGCTTTTTAATAACTTAATGAACATGAAAAAAACCGATTCAAGGCTGTCCTGAAAATTCTAAGTTTGATAAATATTATAACATTAGTATTATATGCAAAAAAATAGTATTTGTTTTCATTTTGGATTTCCAATGCGTCCAGTTCGATATGCATATTCCTAGCACTTCATTAGGAAGTACGGAAGAATGTTTTTAACGGTCTTGAAGGTAACAGTTGGAAGGTCAACATTTTTTCAAAGAAAATGTATGCCGGATACAGACAAGGCTTTCCGAGTAAAAGGATGTTTTGGTTTGCGTCAAACAGATATGTGCGAATCTTCCCGGAGACATATTTTCGGCATTTCCGAAATAAACTTACGCTATTTATTCTTGTAGCATCCTCAGGTTAAGTGGAAAGTTTTATCGAACACGGAAGCGAAGTCTCGTTTCATTCATATCAGGCGAGGAATAGTATGCTGGGAAATAAGTTTGTTTAGATCTTTTTTACTTTCTCGTATACGAAGTATACAAAGAGAAAGTATTGCAATCGTTAAAAAGAAATTCGAACTCGAGATTTACAAGTCTATGTTTTAGACCTCCCCGAGTCCGAAAAACACAATTTTCGAATTATGTCGTCTGTGAACACGATTACTCGTAAACTATTAGAGATAGAGCGATGAAATTTGGTATGCGATTTTTACACATAATTTGTAACTTTCTGTCTGTGTTCATGTGAACACGATAACTCAAAAACTTAAACTACTATTAATTAATAATAATTAACATATATTAATATTAAATACATAATTAAATACATAGTACACACTTTTTATCATCAGGAATGTAGGTCCTCAAATTTTGGACCAAATCCCTCGAAGGTTGACTGTCTGTACAATCGCATACTTGCGAACACGATAACTTCTAAACTCTACGACTTGGATAAATAAAAATTGGTGCGAGGTCTGCTTGTTAGGAAACTTGATCTTAAATCGAGGTCCGAACCTTTTTCGAACCCACATTCTTTTAGGTTGGTTCTCACTACTTTTAGCCACTAAGCATTTGCAACAGCATCGATTAGCTTTCAGGATTATGTAAATAAGGTATCGCTATAAAAGCAAGCAATGCATCTCGGCAATCACTCGCCTACCTGCTTAGCTACTTCGCGTCTCTTCCGTTTTTCACAGGCTAACTAGCTGGATGGCTGACTGATGACTTTCTTAGGATTTTTCATATCTTAGCTATACGCTACGTGTGTATTACTAGACATTTACTTTTGGGATGACGTCCAAATTTAATAGGATTGGAATTTAGAGCAAGTTGAATGTTGCAAATGCTTAACTTTGAATATTGATCTGTTAAAAGATTTTGATTAAACTTTTAGTCGAGTTGACTATGATGTTATTTTAATAAAAGTGTTTGATTTTATATCAGCCTAGTCATTGACTACGATTTGAGACTTTTGAGACTAAACATGAAAGATTTTAATATCACTGCTAACCTTAAATGTACATCCGTGCGCAATTTTCGTTCCAATCGGTTGAAAAAAAAGGCGTTAAAATTACATTCGGTTTTTTCGCCATTGTGCGACGCCAAAAAAAAAAAAAGGCGCGAATGATTCGCGCGTTTTCCCCCACCTGCGTTAGGGCGGATATGAGAATGTTTTGGGGAGACCACTCACGCCGATTTTCTAGAGCAAAAAGATAGTTGCGGTGTTCACATTACTCGGGCAGAGAGAGATACACTATTATTTCAAGGATTTGGTCCAAAGTTTGACACGGGGCTATAATTTTAGTGTTAAGTTAACGTATCGAAAATTCATCCCCCAAGATCTCTGCGTTTTTTAATTATATCTTCCACATACACGAATAGACAAACCGACGTACAGTTAAAACATTTCACGGATTTGGTGTTTAATTTGATAGAGATAAAATTCTGATCATAAAACTATATTTCAAGTTTCATCCATCTGATTCCGTTTGAGTTATTCTCGCATAGCGCACGGATGGATATACAGGCCACATTCCATTGGCTCTTCATTTACGGATTTCGTCCAAACCTCACACAAAACTATTTGGGTGCAAAGACTGCATATCGAGTTAATTTCATCTAGCCCGAGTTCACACACGGGCATAATTTCAAGAATATTTTTAGGATCCAGAGAGGTCACAGATTCATCAGAATAAAGAGGTCAAATGTTCTGACGATCACGATACTTTTCGTATACGAGGTAACAAAAACCGCAGGTTTCATCGGCATTAGCTAAAATACAAAATGGGAAACCGGCCTTTGCGTCTCAGTTTTACAAGATCTTTTAAACAGGAAATTCGCTATTGTGCTAAAAGACTTTAAAAATTTTATAAATGAGGCTAAAGTTCGATATTCATTTCTAAAATGTACATCACAGATATACATGCATATTATCCAAGCAGACGCCGTATATCGCTTCTTTACATGATCAAATCGTAACGCTCTTGTATCTATTTTCTCACTCATAAATTCGATACTTAGAATAGCCAAGTGAAAAATATCTATAAAAATGCGTAGATATCATGTGGGTTTGGCTTTTAAATGACATTTTCTTCCAACTTTTAAGTGAAAAATTATTTCGAGACCAAAATTTGAATACAAAAACTTGAAACAAGGATAATAAGCGTCTTTGAATCAAATCAATCACATTCTATTCAAAGTAAATACGAAAGCAAGTTTATATACGTAGAGAAATACGCAATTTTACATTCGTCAGTGCTTACGTAGATTTTGTTTTGAATTTACAAACAATGTAGTGGGACTTCACTTTTTTCCTCCATATATTTTCAGTCTAGAGACCAAATAAAAATTACGATTTGCCGAGTTGAAACATTGTGGGAAATAACCGAAGAATAACGAAAAGTACAAGTTCAAAGAAAATGTTCTTTATTAATAGGAGAAATAAATGCTAACAAATGAGTCTAATGTGACGTCTAATAATACAGTGGTTTATTAGCAGAGGCGAATTCAGGATTTGGGTCTAGGAGGGGGGGGGGTTAGGTCATAAAAGTTTTGTATCGTCGTAACGAATATCAAATCTCATGACTTTTGTAAACCAAAACGCTTTAACTTTACAGATTTTACTCACACGACAATAAGAATAAAGAACGCTACAATACTTTCGATAATTTAATAACAAACATGATGAAATGACTACGGCAAAAAATATTTTCGACCGCGTCAACGCTACAAGTACGAGTGGAATGACTAGAAATGTAGGAAAAGTTTCGAGCCTGTCAAGCCAGAAGCCAACGTTGACACGGTTTTTATTTTTTAAAAAGGGAATTAAGAACAAGCATTTGCAGTTATTTTAAATAGAATTCTAGTTCGATGGGGAAGTCTACAGCCCATAATCCCTAGTCGCCACTTGTTGATAGTAGCGATCGCCGTTTTGTTTCAAGTCAATGTTCGGGATCCGAATTGTATATTAAACCTCCATGCACGATTTTTTATCACTAATTTAGATGCAGCGTTCCAAACATGTATTTGAAAACGTTTGAGGGAAGTGGATGTATTTATCGGCGAAGATTTGTGGTATAATGCAATGTGTCCAATCAGGACTCCTGATTTTAGTAAATAACTCAGCAGCAGGAGATCGATAGAAGATGAAACCCAGTGGAATGCTGAGTCTGAGCAGTAAAATCTCATACAAGGTTTCAAGTGTAAAATCTTGCCGACAGGTGGCGCTGCTGCAATCCTTTCAGGTCAAGAAAACTCAAACTGTCTATAAGCACGAAAAATGCATTTTGAATCGGTTGATATGTAGGCGATTACTTGCAAATGACGTGTTTACAGCTTTCTTCTCGAGACTCTGAATAGCACCACAACACAACGCCACAAACTAATGATAACTTGAAAATTTACTGTCTCAAGCAGATTTTCAATCTTCTCAAACTCTCATATGTTAATTTTAAAATCAGTCACTATTAATCTCATTAGAATATATCAATCTGTAATAGTTTAGGAAACATTGGACTTGCTTCTTACCCGTGGAAATCTCTGGATAAACAGTCAGAGAATCAAACGGTCGTCTTGTAGCGTATTATAGTCGGTTCAAGGAAATTTCACAAAAATGAATGTTCTGGAAACCCAAAAGTTAAATAGACTTTGCAAGTTATATAATTTATATGAAATAAAATGAATAAATCCTTTTTGGTGAACAATGGTGAACAATGTACTTCACAACCTTTCTTCCGCTGCGGGGGGGGCGGCGCTTCCTAATCAGTTTACTTTCTCGTACACCCAGATGAAATGAAAGTAATGTAATTGTCAAAATTCAGCTTCTACATTTAATGAATCTCGACGTTTTAGAATTCCCGAATCCGAAGAAACATTTTTAGAATTTCGTTTGCCTGAACAAGCCACTGACAATCATGAAAATTATCACCAACTGTAGGTCATTTTACATAGGTCGGAATCGGACTATAATACTAATATAAAGATTTCGTTTCGTAGATTATATCGCATTTTATTAGCAGTTAGAGGGATAGGGCGGCCGACTTTTTGTATGGAAACCGACTAGATGATTAGGACAGTAGTTGAACTGGCATCTCAATATCCAAATTGTGACCATATATGAATGTGTTTGAACGTCCAAATTTAATCCTTTAATGAAAGATATTTTTAGATAGAAGTTGAGCAAAACTACAAAAACGAGTACAAGAAATGCAGAAAATTACATTAAAGCTTTAATTTTGATCTTAATATTCTCGATAAATACAAGTTATTCAAATAAAATTTCTTTACACTAAAAAACTTCGAGCTTAAAACTAGTTAATTTTAATAGTGGTTAATTTTTAAAAATCGGAAAGTGCAAAAATGTTAAATAGCTGCTCAGCGCGGGGTAATTGAAATCTCATAGTAGGCAAGCAAGAAATTAGATTCTCGGACATTTTTTTCATAAGAAACTTTCTTCAAGTTAAAACTATAGTAAGCGATTAATTTTTAATAAATTTGTAAATTCACAATACAAAAAGTCAACAATGGTACCGATGCAAATATGAATAGCTGCATAGTGAAAAATTAACAATTAATCTCTCGTACATTATGGATTAACAATTTGGAATCGCGACTCGAATCTGCGATTCTCCCAACGAGGCTGCCATCATTCTGTCTAGCACAAATTTTTCTAAACTTCGAATTTTTGGAAAGACATTCGATTCATCTTTTATTTGCAAAAGTGATCTCCAATTATTGCTTTTGAAAGAGAATTTGCGAAATAATCTTTATACCATATAGAACTACCATGGAGTAAAACTTCGGCATATTTTTATGTAATTTAGAACATTAATTCAATGCACAAGTATAAATGTGTGGCATATGCACATTTTCAAACAAATTTATTACCGAAGTAAAAAGTGTAATCTTCTTAAATTGTTAAAATTCATGTTTTACAATTCCACAGAATTACTTACCTGTATTACCAACAAAAAAAAAGGGAATTTCTAAATTTGACTTATGTTTTTATAAGGGCGGGAAGTCCCCCAATTTCTCAGAATTTGCGTTCATATTTTTCTTTGCCATCAGTTAAAAATTCTATATAATCACCAAGATATTTTGATGTAGGCAATGGTTCATACATTAACCTTTCATAATTTTATTTTACATAATAGATCTTATAGGCAAGGAATCGTTAGGAGGAAAATAATGGTTTGTGGAATATATTGAATTCCAGCTGTTCAAAAAGTTAACTCCGAAATCTTTACCAATAGAGTCTTGAGGAGGTTTCTCCAATCTTCAAACGTTCTTTTTCATTTAACGAGAGAACATTTCACAGACTGCACAAGATTTAGAATTGTTGTTCATGTGTGCTAAACGTTTATCACAATTTAAGTGTATAATGCCTATGAAAATTTATTTTGGGACAAATTTTAAAGTCTAGATCACAATTCCGAAATTAACGGATTTGAGAAAATAAAAAGACAATTTACAAGCAACGTAGTATGCAAGAAAACATTAAAATAAGAACATGCAATTTTTTTATCAACAATAAAAATCTTACCGATGCGAAAAGCAGGCAAGCGAAACCAGCAAGTAAATGATTCATGATGATTGAAGGAATAAATTATCCTGAAATGAAGAATTGAAATTTTTTAGAAAAAATAAAACTATTCAAATTAGTTTTTGCCAGGTATTAATTATTTGAATTGCAACCTGCATCAAAGAAAGTACATTATATAATGACACCATTTTTTCAATATTCCCGCTAACTTAGAAATAGTGGTTTCTAATTTCTTAATTTACTCGCGATACAAACACGAGTCGAGAGTTGCCAATGCTATAGGAAATCGTTTTACATCAGTTTCTATACACTTGGAGCAATGAAATAAATACTTTTCAGCTAATAAGAAAAATACCCAATGAAAAACTTGAAATCCAAGATAATTCATTATCTTAGATATTAGATTAGATTTCAATCGAACTCATTTAAAATAATGCTTTCACCTTCATTCAGCTTTGATGAGTTATAGACAAGCAGGACGCATTCGTAATTAGTAACAGCAAGAAAATATTTAAAATAAATTAACTTTTGTGATCCTTCCGAAAATTCGCTGATCTCGGATTATACAAAGCAAAAACACTGGTGGCTCAAAATATGACAAAAAATCATCTTTTGCATTGGCTAAAATCCATCCCTAATGTGCTATTGTGTTTGTCTTGAATTCTATATGAATTTTAATTGAAGCCAACACAAATTTCTGCAATGCATTTGCTGGAATCTCCAGTGACTATACAGTAGGGAATCAACTCTTTCAGAAGACTAAAGCTCAGTTTTGCGCGAACTACTCAAAATTCACTGTAGAATAGCAAGATTTTTTAAACTTTCTCAGTGGCTGATCATAATTTTGACTATGGGCATTCCATTGCGAAGCTTTCAAATGTGAGCGCTTGCCCGATGCTATTATAGGCTCCAGTGCAGCATGGAAATGACGGAATTGTTACAAGTTTAAGCAGAGGAATTAAAAAACCGGCAAGAAAAGTACGATTCTAGTATTCTGAAGATGAGACTGAAAAATCGTAACACAGTGGAAATGCAGAACAATGCAATATTGAAAGACACGTTTATTTGGGAATAAAATTTCGTTAACACTTACAGTACCCGATACACAGGGTGCCAAATAAGTGCTATTGTTTACGCCTAGTTCTATTCTGGTATTATTTCAACATTTTTAAATACCGCTCTGATGTCGTGCGACCATTTATACGATTGATTCTGGAAGCGCGCCTATTTATACGATTGATTCTGGAAGCGCGCCTATTTATACGATTGATTCTGGAAGCGCGCCTATTTATACGATTGATTCTGGAAGCGCGCCTATTTATACGATTGATTCTGGAAGTGCGCCTATTTTACGATTGATTCTGGAAGTGCGCCTATTTGCCGATTGATTCTGGTGCGCCTATTTATACGATTGATTCTGGAAGTGCGCCTATTTATACGATTGATTCTGGAAGTGCCCTATTTATACGATTGATTCTGGAAGTGCCCTATTTATACGATTGATTCTGGAAGTGCGACTATTTATACGATTGATTCTGGAAGTGCCATTCCACGATTGATTGTGCCACTATTTGCGATTGATTCTGGAAGTGCGCCTATTTATACGTGATTCTGGAAGTGCGCCTTTGCCACGATTGATTCTGGAAGTGCGACTATTTATACGATTGATTCTGGAAGTGCGACTATTTATACGATTGATTCTGGAAGTGCGACTATTTATACGATTGATTCTGGAAGGCCACTATTTATACGATTGATTTTGGAAGGCCACTATTTATACGATTGATTCTGGAAGAGCGACTATTTATACGATTGATTCTGGAAGAGCGCTATTTATACGATTGATTCTGGAAGGCGACTATTTATACGATTGATTCTGGAAGGCCACTATTTATACGATTGATTTTGGAAGTGCACTATTTATACGATTGATTCTGGAAGGCGACTATTTATACGATTGATTCTGGAAGTGCGCCTATTTATACGATTGATTCCGGAAGTGCGCCTATTTATACGATTGATTCAGGAAGTGCGCCTATTTATACGATTGATTCTGGAAGTGCCACTATTTATACGATTGATTCTGGAAGTGCCACTATTTATACGATTGATTCTGGAAGTGCGACTACCGCAGCCATAAACTGCGGTTCACACAGCAGAAATTAAGAGTTGCGAGAAGTTTGATGAATGAGAAAACACAGAGATTGAAGTAGGTAGCGAGTTTGAGTTGCACACAATGATGCGATTGCTAGATCCACGTATTCGACTGGTTAATCCTTTGAACTGCGAATTTATTTAAACTCCGAATTAGAGATGCTATATTTATTATTTCGATCCATAAACGAAACGTAAAGGACACCGGAGGAACGCAAGCTTGTCCAAGTAATTTGTCTTAAACAGTCGAATAGACTCAAATACCCAAAAATTTACAATTCGATGCATGAGTGACGTCATTTCAGTACAAGGGAATAACATAACTGATAAAAAATGGCAGCAAGGGCTTAGGCAACATTCTATATTCTAAGCAAAAATAATTAGATAACTCTACAAATGCATTGCAATTCAGTTTCCTGTGTTTTTTTCTTCGTTCATCAGTCACCGGGGTTATGCATTGCATCATCCATGTAGATTAGACTCAACGTGCTTATGGATCATGCAAATATTTTAGCTCAAAAATCGGTCTTGGAAAAATGCTAGCCAACAATAATTTGTTAAAAAATATTCAGCCAGTGTCTGTCATGCATTTAGAAAGCCAACTTTCATCTATATAATCTGCGACAGTCCCTGTGAAATATTAGGCTTAAAACAAAATTCTAATGAACTTGAAAACACACATTTATTCACAATAAAAACTCATTTTTAAATTACTTTGAAGAATAAAAAGACTGAATTGCGATAAAATTCAAAGACTTTCTTTAAAAGTCATGTCCATATCAAATATTTGTATAGAATTGTGTACTTTTTGTACATTTGTACATTTCTAACAAATTCATTCGATATATAATTATACAAGCAATGAAATCTTCAATTACTAAAAATTAAAACAAATCCTGCAAGTCATATTTGCAGGCCAAATATGAAGCAAACTTGCATTCATACTCACCGTTAATAAAGAACTTGACGCACTAGGGCCCACACTAAATTTACCGAATATTCCCTACACCCGTTTTTAAAATCGGATTTTAATACTGCCAACAGAGTCGGTGATGATCCGACTCTTCATTTGTAACTGCCACCGGTTCCGCGAATGAACACTCTTTGCACATCGTTTGGCAATCAAGAATCCTCCCCTCAAAACAATGCAAAACCTCGTTGGAAAAAGGTTACGAGACGCCGGCGTAAGCAAGAAACATGCAAATTGATTTATTCAACTTTGAGATATGGCAACGGCGAACTATTGTTTTGTTCGTAATGACTTTTTCTGTTTCTTACAGCACCTCGTTGAAAGGTAGTTAAAGTCTTCAATCGAGAGCCTTTTCTCCCTTCAATGGATTTTGGCGTCTTGCTTCTAGGTCGGATGGAATAATTTCAGTCACAGTCCGTGAGTTGATGGTCACTCTGCGGTGGACGGTTATCGCATGAATTTTTGAATGCTGCACAATAAAAAGTTATGGTTTTGACATTGCGTATCTAGCTTTAGAGGTAAAAAATTGTGTTGTAAAAAACAACAAGTGAATTTTTTTTATTCCCTCTGCAGCGAGAAAAGTCTTAAAATGCAGATGAATGCATCACAGCAAGTCAACATTAATATCACATTCTTTGTCCACAGCTTTTTGCAAATTAACATTTTGAATTTTTGAAACTTTGCTTCGACCAGAAGACAAATATTTCAAGAAATTATAAATCCACGAAAGGAAATGCGATTCGAAGGTGTTTGGAGGAAAGATTTGTAGCATTTTATCCTTAATTAAAAGAATTTGTTCAAATGACTTCAAATAAAAGTTTCTGCGTATACTTTAGTAAACTTTGTGAATTAATGAACTTATCTTTAGTTTACTAAATCGTCTCAACTATAAATGGAGCACTATTTTACGCGTCAATATTGGAAGTATTGGGTATATAAGTAATTGGAAGTATTGGGTATATAAGTAATTGGAAGTATTGGGTATATAAGTAATTGGAAGTATTGGGTATATAAGTAATTGGAAGTATTGGGTATATAAGTAATTGGAAGTATTGGGTATATAAGTAATTGGAAGTATTGGGTATATAAGTAATTGGAAGTATTGGGTATATAAGTAATTGGAAGTATTGGGTATATAAGTAATTGGAAGTATTGGGTATATAAGTAATTGGAAGTATTCGTGTACAATAACTTTCATTTGATCTGGAGATGAGCAAGACAACGAGACATTACATGGAGAAAATTTGGGCGACGGTAGCCTGTGGCAGAGTTTCGACTTGGGGACACAAAGGTCGTGGATTCGATACTAGATTTCAAAATATCGGTCATTTATGCGGGCCGAGTTCACGTTAAATGAGTCTAGGCGTCAAATGCTCTCCAACTGGCGAGAGGCATTTGAGATTTAGAAAAGTGGTTGTTGGCGACTACTCCACTTTCTGCCGAAAAACTTAAATTTTAATTTCATTTTAACCGTCTTAAATTAGGAATTAAGAAAATAATAGTGGCCGGGAAAGCTATCCAATTTTAAAATTTAGTCATCTGAACCGGCATCCAGCTACAGTATGGGCCAGACATTCTCATCATATGAACAAGATTCAAAATCACGTGGCCATTCTCAAAATAACCTTAGTGTAGCTTCAAAACGGAATTTTAAATAGACTAAATGAAGATAATATTTACACACAAAATTCAGTGTGTGCAGCACTTTTTCCCCGACAACTTATATTATCTTCCAATCTGGTTGAAACAAATTAAAAATCGTCCTGGCAGAAAAGCTTACTCGCCTCTATTAACAGTTAAATTTCTGCCCTTAGAAAACTTTCCGTCTTCATTGGATACGAGAAGAATTTGTCACGAATTTGCATCGCGCATTCTCAACCATTTAACTGTTTATTATTGGCGATGTCATTAAAAGGTTTATTTTAAAATAGTAAGATTCTAGGAATCTGATTTCTAAGCACAATTGCTATTAAATCACTATTTCGAATAACAACCTTCCAGAAGAAAGTTGGATCCCAAAGATTCTAAAGATACCGAAAGTCGTAAGAATTGTCTAATGGATAATTTTATACTCAATTTATATCGAGTAACTGGTAAACTCATTATAACCAAATGGAGCATATTTGTGAAATATTATCTTCGAACTCTTTTCTTCGATATTAACTATCTACAATTACATGCAAGGTTTTCGAAGATGTGGGAATATATAGTTACCGCAAAAAAAATTTATTTAATGCTAGAAAAAATGAATCGTAGAAGATAATTCTGTAAATTCCAAATGCAGCTTTTTATCTCTGCCGGCTATCCTGTTTGAGAATAGCATTGCAAATTAAGTGATGAGGACAATTCCAACGCGACAATGGCTCTAAAAGCAGAAGTTTGCTGAAATATCCACTTTTAATTAAAATTCCAAGACCAAATAGTGGCACTTGAAATTAAATTGTTGGTTTACATGTGGCAATAAACTAACGCATGCATTTTATTTTATGGCAATATCATAGAATTTTTAAAGTTAATGACCTTACAAGTAATAAAAAATTAACAAGCATCTGCAGTGTCACTCTGGAACAAAATCCCTTAAAACACAATTCATTATAATGTGAACTCAATCGAGACCGTTACAAATCTGTTAAAACTTACCGCTAATAGTCTCCAATTTCTCTCAATATTCACTGAGCACCGATAGTATCAATCCACATAATTGACTGAAACCACGACGCTGTCACCAAGTGCTTCCGATAAGAAACGAGTCTCGCAGACAACTGAAAAGTGCAACGTCTTGTTTGGCTTATGACATCCAACTCACCTCGTGGGCCGGAGCGACTCCCTTTTGACCTTGGGAGCGAAAGTGAAATCTCTTAACTCCAATCCGAAAGGTCACGGCCGATACCTGCAGCTGCCGGCGCCTTGGTGGTTGTGGCAAATCTTCAACAAGGAGTGCTAATAATTGTTTTTCGGATTGAGGAAAGCGTGGGGACAAGCCCTTCTACAGAGGTAGAATCACAATCAGCTGGAGGATCAGTCAACGACATTTGGGAATTGGGCAAGCTTTGGGTGTATTCTTTTGTGGTCATGCTGGAAATCTTGTTTTTCTTTTTCAAACAGGATGTCACTTTTCGACTATGCAGTATGAATTTTAATGCCGGGGAGAATGTTCTGCCTTGGTCCATTTTTCTTCAGCATTTTTTTCTCGATGAGATCACTAACGTTGCTATGATACTTTGGCGTAGAGAATGGTTCTGCATTTTTTTACACCACTAGGAAAAATCTGTTGCGAGGTTGTGCGTCCGTTGCGTTTTTTTTAAACATGGATTTGATTGCTGGAGAGACTTCTAGTCAAATAGTTCCAATTTTATATGATAAAAATGAATCCCAATTATGATTAGACGCCGTTAGAGGTACACAGCTATTACTTCATACTGGAGATAACAAATTAAAATTATGCCTGTCATTTCCTAGGATTGATTATTAACTTAGAACTAACCACTTAATTTTAAATTATTTTTCTTTTTAAAAATCTGATTTTTCTACTTATTTAATTTGGTTGAGTATCAGCTCGATTCTCTAACTTATTCCAAATTAGAGAATCGGCTGGATTCTTCTCATATTTATCCATGACATTACTATAAATTTGCAAAAATGAAGATAATGAGTAAAATGTAAAAATTTGTTATTTTTTGATTTTAGAAAAAATAAATAAGAGAATAAAACCGAGTTAATATAGGCTCACAATTAGAATTGGTGGTATAACTTAAAACATAAAATAATCGCTGACTAAGATGCATTTTAATTGCGTTTAAAGCTAGAAAATTACACAAGACACTGGTACTAGTCTGACGCGTATTGCTCTTTCGGTTTCGTTTGAAGTAGTTAGTTCCTACACTGCCTCATGATTCACAGTGGAAATTCTGCCATTTTTAATCATCCCTAGTAATCCTTAATAATATAATAAATGCGAAAAGTTTGTCTGCTGTCTTCTGTCTTTCTGTACTGTCTGTCTGTCTTTCTTCTGTCTGTCTGTCTGTCTAGTTTGTTATGGCTTTCATGACAAAACCACAAAACTCGATTTGAGTTATGAAAATTGGCAGAGTTGCCAGCTTGAAAAACCGAGAACGATAAGAGCGGGTGAAACCTACGAATTAATTATTATTGGATGTACGATTAAAATTAGTTAACAAAGAAGCAATGACTCACGCGATTCATGATGAAGATTTTATTTTTTCACTCAGCTTGTCACGGATCCTTCAGGAATGCAGAAAACAGTGAAATAAATTATTTTTAAATCAACTACTTCACGTAATCCTTTTCTTTCTTCCTTCACGGAACAAATTATCCGATACAGAAATAGTTTATACCATCTTTAAGATAAAAATTTTATTCTTTTCTAAATGATATTAATTATTTGCGACATTTTTTCATTCTTTTATTAATTTTTTTAAATTTTAGTGCAGACGATTTGAAATAACGCAAATTTATACCTCTTCCTGCCAGGAAACGGGTTGACTTGAAACACTTTATCTTTGTTTCGAAGTTTATTGTATGTTTATAAATATCTGATAAAACAAGGCAGAAATTACATGTATCTGTACCGTCTGCCGAGTCCGAATCGAGTCGGTCACCAAGAACTCCTCCTAAAACTTGGTGAACGGTAGCAAACATGAAATTTGGCGCAAATGCTATTTTCAGAGTTAATTAATTCTTAAGATTTTAATTATAATAACGAACATTTAGCCGCTTTTACCTATTAGTAGACGTTTTTTTGCCAATAACTTACAAAATCTTTATTGAGACAAAGCAATTATTTTTATGCTATTTCTAAGAGGAACCAGAAAATGATCTTTTAATGATATTAATTCCATTGCGATGAAATTTTTCTCTGATTGTTATTAAGTGTTAAAATATTTTGTAACGTAATTCTAACAAAGTCTTTTGATACTTATAGTAAATAAATTCAGCGAAATTACTCTTTCGCGCGCGGGATTCTGCCAGTGTTAAAGTTAATATAAGAAAATATTGCTTTCTTTGACCATTAAATAAAGGAGACTTTAACTTCCGGTTTCCTGTGTCCGTTTGCAGCTTTAATGCGGTTTATTTTGATCAATATTTAGGAGATTTTCTCTTGATGTTTTGTTTAAATTTCCTGAGGTAGTGTACAAAACATCCATCTGTAAGACTACTGACCAAAGCATGAGAAACATCATATACTGTAGAGTTCTTAACATCTTAGAAGTTGTCAGGGGCACCTTCCAACAAGCCGAGGATTGATGCCACGCTAGTGCACTTAATACGCAATCCTCGATATACTAGAGACTCGCAATGCACACAGTCACAAATTACACACCAAGTCCAAACATTATGAAAGCTATTGTTGAGATGATAGGAGAGAGAGAGTATTTTATTCACTGCATAAGTGCCGAAGGATTTTATCATCTCAGTTCAAGAAGGCAACAAATCCCTTTTCAAAATGTCATTTACAGGCCTATGCCAGATACGAAATTGGCAGATGTACATATGGAAAAGAAACCATATTTTTCGTCATAAGTAACCTCACTACATGGGTGAATTCACTGTGTCCAGCCACACAACCTCTAACATCCCGTGTAAAATAATGTGATATACAGAAAGTTATTAATATAATGTACAATTTACATAACTATATCAGCATACATATCAGTACCTCCTGTCAGCGTCAGATTAAGTATATCAACCGAATCAGAACTTTTTCCTTCTCCCCTTTCAAAATGCAACAAAAACATTTACATTCTGAATTCAAAAAGATTAATCTCAAATTCTTCTTGTGCAATAGTCGCGGGAATCTTAAATCAACATAATAAATGCCGAAGATCTGTCTGTCTGTCTGTCTGTCTTACTGTCTGCCATACATCTGTCTGTCTGCTGTGCTTTCTCGACAAACTAAACCATTTGGAAGTGAAATTGGCAGAGCGCTTGCAATGACCGGAAACGGACATAGGTAGGGTAAAATACGTTAAGATTAATTATTTTGACTGCAATTAAAGAAATATTAACAAAGAAAGCCTATTGATACGGTCGATTCGACTGAAGATTTTTTACTTTCAATAAACTACTGTCTGATCCTTCAGAATGCTAGAAAACATGAAATAAATTATTTTAAAATCAACTATCACGTAATCCTTTCCGCTGTAACTTCAGGACAAATAGTCCAGTAAAATTATTTTTATATCATCCTAAATATTAAAGTTTAATCTTTCAATGTATTAATTTTATTCTGACATTAATTACATTTTTATTCATTTTATACGTTTAATAATTTTGTTGCAGACAGATTTGATATAACGCAATTTATACCTTATTTCGCTACTAGGAACAGTTAGATCTTTCAACGTAATTCTTTTCTTTATTTCTGAAAATTTTGTTTGCGTTTTATAAATATCTATAAACATGAGGCAGGAAATCACATGTATCTGAATCTGTCTGATCCGGTCGGAATTGGTCGCATGCAGTATCTCCTAAACGAGTAACGATTAGCGTCTGTCCCCATACACAAGGTACTATTTAAACTTTCAGAGGTTAATTAGTTCTTAAAGATATCTAATTAAAACAGACATTAGCCGCTTTGTAGCATTCCTATTTTTAATGTTTTTTGTGCCAATAACTTACTAGAAATCTATTAGACAAAATTATTTTTATGCATTTAAAGACTCAGAAAATGATCTTTTAATGCTATTAATTCATATTAGATGAAATGCTTTTCTTCTAGTTATATAAGGTTTATAAATATTTTTTTAACGAATTCTAACAAGTCTTTTATTCTTATAGAAATAAATCTCAGCCAAATTACTGTTTCAGCGCGCGGGCTTTTGCCAGTGTTAAAGCATTTATAAGAACAGACATAGTAGCTTTTCCTTTGACCATGAAAGGAGACTTTTATACTTCGTTTCCTCACTGTCAACAACATTTACAGTCTTTTAATACGGTTACACAGTGATCCAACTGACGTTAGTGAATTATTCTCTCTGAGTGTTTGCTTAACTTTCACAGTGAGGGTATTGCAGAATATCCATCTAGATACGGTACTGGGCATTAACAAGGGAACATCATATACTGTAGAGCTCTTAACAACATCTTAAGAATTGTCAGGGCACCTTCGACAACAGGAGATTGAATGCTGGTGCCAGAGCTACTATACGATAACCTCTATACTAGACTGGCACAGCTAGCACGTGGTCATGATTACACACCTAGGTCAAAAAGTCATGGTACTGTTATGACTGATATAGGGAGAAGAAAAGTATTTTAACTTTCGCGCTTCCGATAATACGAGAAGGATTTATCATCTCGTTCCGAAGGCAACAATCCCTTTAAAAATATCATTTGAACTCGGGCCTCAGATACTGAAAGTGGTATACGTACATTTGGAAACAATATTTTTCGCATGGGCAACTATATGTGCTATTTCTTATCGTGTCCAGCCCATTCACAACCTCTACATCCGTGCAAATAACGTGGTACATGTTATATTAGAATAGATAAACAAATTTTACATAACTATATCAGCATACATGTGGCAGTAACCCTCTGTCACAGTCAATCCAATTAAGTATTATCACAGCGAACTTCTACTTTCCCTTTCAAATGCAACAAAACATTTAAGTTCGTGAATTAAAAAAAGAATAACTAAATTCTTCGCACGAAGTCGTGGTACAGCTAGTTTAGTCTAAAATTCTTTTTTTTCTTGATAGGATTTTTTTGGCTAGATTGGAAAGTTCTAAAGACATTTTAGTAATTAAAGTAGATGAATTTTTCTGCTTATTTAATTTAGTTGTTGGTAATCAGCCATTCTCTTGCCATGTATGTATTCTTACGTGACGTTTTCACTTTCTTCACTCTCTTTCTTTGTCTTCAGAAATATAGATGACATTTAACCCTGATAATTCTGTTTAACTTCCAAAATGTTAAACAAAATTAAAAGGAACACAGAACTAATCAAGAACTTAAATTTAAAAGACTTGAAACTTAAATGTTTTAACTAAAGTTGTAAAATAATCAATGATTAAAAAAAAAAATTTTTTATAGAATTATTATTTAAAAGGAAGATTAAAACTGGACAAGAAAAAATTTTTTTATAGCAAAATTAAAGAATAAAAATTAATTGAAAAAAAATGAAATTCAAAAAGGATTAGCGATCAATGTTGATAATGAACTAGAATGGATTCCTCGTTTTTTGCGGTAGGAATTCTGTTTACTTCAAATACTATAGATTGCTTGTTTTACTTTTTTTTCAAAATTTAGGCTTATTGGGTATATCTGTCTGTTCGTTTATACTAAATACGTCTTTATAACTTTTCCCATTTTATACCAAAAAAATCTGAGCAAGAAAATAATTGTATGTATTAAATTATTCTGTATTGATTAAAAATAGAATCTCCACTGAGATCGTTAGAGTGTAGGTTTAACTTTTTTATTCGAAGGCAATGAATCGGAGACAATAACAGAATAGACGAGACCGAGCCAGTGTTCTGCGAATTTTCTAGTTTAAACGCAGTTAATAAGAACTTGCATCTTAGTCGCGATTATTTTATTGCTATTTAAGTTATACCAATCTACAATCATTACTATTGTGCGGATCCAAATTGTGAGGATGTAATCTAAGTTATTGCTCTTATTAAAAGGAGGTTTTTTTTTGGTACCAAATCTCGAAAATAACCAAATGTTTACTTACTTCATTATCTTCACATTTTACGAATTTACATATAGAATAAATATAAAATACGAAAACAGCGACTGGATCTTGGACTAAGAACTTGTTAATCTGGTATCGGATCAGCTTTGGGTCAAAAAGTCCGGTCCGTATAGGACAGTAAACCATGGGTGAATCCAAGAGGTGTAAAATGGGTGCGGGTCAAGTTTTGAATCGTCGAACGGCAGATATCAAACTTCACGGCTTATGAAACCAAAAAACAATTTAACTTTGAACTTTACTCACCCGACAACGAAGAATACAAAGAACACTACAATACTTCAACATGAATTAAAAAACATTAGACTGCCTAAGTCTTTTTTGACAAGATGTCCAATGCTACAAACTGAGTGGAATGACTACAAAGTTGGAAAATTTTTGAGCCTCTCAAAACCCAGGAAGTCAAGTTATCACGGTTCTTTTGTAGGAGATATAGAACAACGCTGTAGCGATTTTAGTCAAAATCAAGAATTCTTTTTTAGCTCTTGAGCTATACAATCCCCTAGGCACACTGGGATAAACGATGCACTGATAAAAGAAATTTCTATATAATAAAATAATCAGAAATAATCCTACATTAACCAATACCTTTAATGCTGGTTTATAAAATTACGTTATATAGTAATATAGAGTTTAACAGCTCTCTTGAAATATGGCTAGGAACCAGATGCCCACCAGGTTACATTTTCTACCTTCTAAACTTCCATTACTGAAGGAAAGCTTCTCACGTGAAATATAAGGTCAAGAATCGTATGTGATTTCTAAAGATTAAAGCTTATAATAATAAAAATGAGCATTTTCAAATTCATTGTATGCGGGAATTGATCACATAGTACAAATGTCAGAACTGCTGAATCAGGAGACCAGGGAAATGTAATCTGAATCCAAAAATAAAAAAAATTATTGCAATTAAAAAGAACATTTAACCATTGTCCAAAATTAGGCAAAACGCCTTATATTATTTCAATGTCATTACCTATCAAAGATACAGTCTTAATGAAGTTTGAAAATTCAAAGACTTCATTTCTTAAGTTTTTGATTACAGATTAAATATAAATGCAGATTGTAGATATTGAAGTCCGGGTTACCTACAGCTGAACACCAGTAACATAAATATTTAAAAACTCTTTGACAAATATGTAAACCTACTACATCAATTTATATTTGTAGTGACGGAGGGTGCATTAATTTGGGAACTTACCGGTCATCCAACCACTTACAGTTCAGACAGGGAAAACAATCGTATAATCTATGTTCACAGCTTAATCACCTTCGAGAATGGTCCGGAACTTAGATAATAAGTTTCAAGTGAGCAACCATCATTTGCTATCCATGTAAGCTATCTCTAATTTTTATCAAGTTGCAATCTGTTAATATGTTAACCTTGTTTTTGTTTCTGTGCTTCTAGATTATGCAGTAGGATCACGAGTCACAAGTTGCTCCAAAGACATCACGGATAACTCTGTTATAGTTTTTAGTAAATGACATAAACTATCAATATTTAGTTAAAATTGAAATTAATTTTTATTTAGCTTTACAAAACCTTGTTGCACCTCGACTAGTTAAAAGTACGCTTTTCGAAGAGAAAATTCAAAAACTTTTTTCATCTAAAAATAAATTACACAACCTTAGATTCTAAAACAGTCTTAGTTTTTATTCTCATCCACTAGATATTTTATTCTGATATTTATTTGAATTAATGTGTTGTTATAATTTTAATGTTTTCTGAAAAAAATGAAGATTTCACTAAAATTTTCTAAAACTAACCACTGAAAACGTGATATCTTCAAAATTAGGTACAAATGGTAAAAATCTTGATGTAGTAATAGACCACCAGATTTTATATAAGTTTATTTAGAAGTCTATTCTGGTACCCCCCGGTTGGTCTTCTAGTTCCGCACGGTACAGGAAACAACCCAACTCCAACCAACCGGGGCAGTAATATAGACCCTTAGTCAGTCTTTTTCAGTCACTTTCAGTTTGACAATGCGAGGATAATTCTTTGGCGAAAATCAATGACGCCAAATTTGGAGATGATTCATAAAATATTTGTTTATTAAAATAAATTTTATCTTCATGTCTTTAATTCTAGTATAGTTTAAAGTACATGCAGAAATTAAAATTAAATATGATCCTACATTTTTCAATTATGCTAGTTTTTTCTTAACATTGAATTTTTATTAAAAATTCTTAAAAAAATTATTTACAAAACAGCCACTCGATTATATTGAATTTTATTTAATTGTGACCATTTACGTAACTGAACGTATACAG
>BGPR01005247.1:42258-96884 GCA_013235015.1 Araneus ventricosus | reverse complement strand
GGTTCCAGCCACACTTCATTCACTTCACAGTGGCTGTCTAGGAACACAAGGACCTGGCAAAAAGAATAAAATAAAACTTATGCTCATGATTATGGGGTGTCCAAAACTTATCTTTACTTGTCTAATAAAATAAATTTTTAAACCAGCGGGAGAGTTCTCCCCTAAACTTTCTCATATACTTCCCCCAAAAGGTGCCGTTTCTCCTTCCCCCGCGTGGCTAAAAAAAATTCGAACCTACTGTTATCCAGAATCCAATGACCATCAGAAGGTTTTTCATTATAGTGATTGAAAAATATCTAGGTAAAGAATTCAAAGAGATGCGTACCGATTAAAACGCATCTATCGCACACTGTTAGGTTTCACTCTTGCCGTCTCAAGCACATAATTCTGATATAATTCGCTCCTTTCGGGAGCACAGACGATTGCTTCCGGATGCATGCGCGTGGAGATAGCGGATTGGTTTCAATGGTAAATTATACAGGCCGACAGACAGTCAACCCTTCGACGGATATGGCCCAAAATTTTATACGGACCTACATTCATGACGATAAAACTGTGTACCAAATTTTATCCATCTAGCTATTCAAGTTTTTGAGTTACAGTGTTCACATGACTTCGGACATACAGACAGACTTCCCCGTTGACGGATTTTGTCCAAAATTTGATAGAAACCTACAAATTATGTTTGAAGACCACATACCAAATTTCATCCCCGTAGCTCTAATAGTTTTTGAGTTATCGTGTTCACAGACACACAGACAGACATAATTCCAAAATTGTGTTTTTCGGACTCAGGGAGGTCTAAAATGTGGAGATTCGTCAAAATCTCGAGTTCGAATTTTTTGGCGATTACAATACTTTCTCTTTGTATACTTCGTATACAATAAAGTAAAAATTGCCAAGAATTTACATTTCCAAATGTTATTCAATACATAAACAATCAAAGCCTTTGTTTATTTATTTTTTAAATGAGGCAAACACTAAATGACACCAAGTCGCTGATGCCGTAATTTCAATGCAGCTCTACTGCAGCAAATTGATTTAATAAGTTGTTGTCTCCGGTGAATGTTTGTGGCATGTGTCGGCATTCACCAGTGAAAGTTGACATTCTCCAATTTCGGTCTTTCACAGTAACATATATATGAGTTTCTTGTAAAAAATTAAGATCATTGCTGTAATATTAAAACCATTGACAAGTTCTTTTCTAACACAAGACATTACTTGAAAACAAACATATTACTAATCAACAACCATAACTAATAATAAAGGAGAATGTGTGTGCGTGTTGGCGATCTACAGCCCATATCGCTGGACCTAGACCTACGAAATTTGGCTCAAATATACTTTGGAGGGTGGGAGTGCACCACTGAGCCCTTTTTTAGAAATTTTAATTACAATTTTAATTAATTAAAAATTAAGCAAAATTTTGGAGTTTTTTCCTTAATAACTTTCAAAAACACTACAGTACAAAAATCATTTTTACACCATCTGAAAGTGCCAAAAATTTCCTTTTCATTGATATCATTAAGTTGCTGAATCATTTTTCCTCCAATTTTAATAAATTTTTAAATATATTTTTATGCAAAATTTACAACAATACTTTCCATTTTGCAATGAAATTCAAATTATTTTCATTGGACTCCATTACGGATGTTACATGCAGACAACGAACAGAATAGGTGCAAGGGTACTGAAAGAACATGGTTTAAATGTCTATCAAAATTTAACTTTAAAATTACTTTGTTAAGGGACCATAAATATCAATTTATACATTAGAGATTTAGTTGAAATTATATTCCCGGTGAACAAGCTGGTCGCCGAAGGCGGCTAGTGAAACAATAATGGAAACAAAAATGATCCAAGCAGACAAGTGCTTCAATTACAATTTAAAATAAAATTTTGAATTAATTCTACAAGAAATGGTGTACCTTAAGTCATTATACTAGCGGGTAGGTGTAATATCTTAATATAACATTACTGAACCTCATTTGTTACAATTCTCAAAGTGAATGCTGATTGAAACAAAAACACAGACAACACTCATTTGAAATTAATTCACAAGTTTTAATGAAATTGGAGAAAAGAAAAATTATTTTACAAAACAAAGATAATGTGACATTTATAAATAAATAAATTTATAATAAACATTTATAATAAAAAAGCATTTCAGATAATTAATATCCATTTTAAGTTTGTTTTAAAAAATTTAAAATACAATGAAATCATAAAAATATAATCTACTTTAAAAAGAAATTAATAAAATCAAAAGAGTCATTAGGCATGTGCGTATATGAAAAAAGTGAAGATAAATATGGTGGCAACACAGCAGTGAATCCAGGATTGGATCTGGAGGGGGAGGGGGGGCTGAGGCCATAAAAATTTTGTATTGTAGTGACTAATGTCAAACTTCATGTCTTATGTAAACCAAAACACTTTAACTTTAGAGACTTTCCTCACCTGACAATAAGTATCATAAAGAACACTACAATACTTTCGTCGATAATTTAATAAAAAATACAATGAAATAACTGGTCAAAAAATGTCTTTGACCGCATCGACGCTACAAGTACAACTGGAATGACTAGAAAATTAGGAAAATTTTCGAGCCTGTCATGCCAGAAAGCAATGTTGTCATGATTTTATGATTATTTTTTTAATGAAAATTAAGAAGAAACAGTTGCAGTGATTTTAAGTGAAATCAAGAATTTTGGTTTAGCTCTGGGGGCTGCAACCCAATAGCCCCCCTCCCCCCCCCGGGTTGCCCCTGGAGGAACACCACAGTTTTTTTTGTTCCAGTGAACAAAAGAACTGTGCCAGGAAACAGAGATGAAGAAATGTTTTCAGATTTGATGTTGTGAATTTAAGAACATTTTGTTGTAAATTGATTGTAAATAATATTTTTATGTTTAAAAAATAACTGTTTGTTCAATAAGTTGAGAATAGATCTGTTGTTTAGAAAATATAAAAAAAAAAATTCCTTCCAATTTAATCTAATGTTTGCAACACAGAATATAGAATGATAAATATCAACAAGTGTGGTAATAAAGATTTGAAATAATGCACACATGATAATGGTATTTGTGTAAAATAAAGCTATAAAAGAATACATTTTAAAAATACTGATAAACATTTTTTTTTTTTTTAATTTTAAAGCATACGAATAACAGTGATACTCTTAATCACATCTTCTGAATATACTTTTTTTAATTATTCAGAATATATAGTTCAAATGCCTTTCTTTTCTAATTTTCAAAGCATTCTAGAAAATTCAACTTAATTTACAATCAAGTTCCTTAATTTATCTATATCTGCTTGGCTACAAATTCAGTAACTCTCTCATGGAGTTCACTCAATTTTTCTAGAGAAATTTTGAAATGCATTAGGGTCATTCCATTGTGACTAACGTAACTTTTGAAAGATTTTAACAAGCTATAATATGACAAAATATTCTTAAATAATCTCTGATGAAACCTTTTATCCTTATATTTTATGTAACACTAGTCAGTGTAACATATCCATGCAGAAATTATTTTAAAAGCTAATGATTTAACCAAATTAAATTAAATTTTTAACTTTGTGACTAACGTAACAATATAGTTGTTAAATTGTAACTACTAATTACTAAATTGTAACAATATAGTTACTAACGTAACAATATAGTTACTAAATTGTTTTAAAATAATTTCTGCATGGATATGTTATACTGACTAGTGTTACATAAAATATAAGGATAAAAGGTTTCATCAGAGATTATTTAAGAGTATTTTGTCATATTATAGCTTGTTAAAATCTTTCAAAAGTTACGTTAGTCACAATGGAATGACCCATTACTTAAGTTGATGCAAGATGCACAAAAACGCAGCAGAGCAACTTACTTCACCCGAAGCGTGCTGAGCTCCAAACACTCTGGCTCGCATCAAACCTGCTCTGCTCTGGATCCGCAGCAATTTCACTTTCTGACTACCCAAATGCGTATGGATAAACAGTTTCAGCTTTTCACGAAACTTTTCTGTTAAATGCAGAGAGAAATCATTTGAAATGAATGAAACACCCAGCATGCAAAAAATAATTCTTATCTAAATGTAAACATATTTCTTCACCCATCTGAATCATATGATGCCCAGAGGTCTTCATGTGAATTTTTTTGGCACATAAAAGATATGACGACCTCAAGTCACAATACTGTGACCAATACCAATTTTTAGGTATTACTGTGTTTCCAACCATACTACCAGGAGATTTAAATAGGATTTCTAAGTCAACTGTGTAGGTATTTAAATATGACATGAATGGGTTAATATGTAGATTTATTTCCTAAGTAGGTATGGGCCATTTCTTTATTATCTTGAACATTTTGAAATTTTTGTTTTACCATTCTGTATCTGCAGCAAAATAGGGAATGCATATCATTATGTTTTTAAATGAATCCACATCAGTGGCAAATCCAGGATTCGGGTCGGGGCTGAGGTCATAAAAAGTTTGTATCATAGTGACGAATTTCAAACCTCTTGGCTTATGTAAACCAAAACACTTGAACTTTACAGACTTTCCTCACCAGGCAATAAGAATCATAAAGAACACTATAATACTTTTGATAATTTAATAAAAAAAAATACAATGAAATAACTAGCCAAAAAATCTTTTTGACCGCATCAACGCTACAAGTATAAGTGGAATGACTAGAAAAGTAGGAAAATTTTTGAGCCTGTCAAGCCAGAAATCAATGTTGTAACGATTTTATTATTTTTTTAAAATGAAAATTAAGGACAAACAGTTGTCTTGATAGTTAAGATAAAATCAAGAAATTTGGTTTAGCTTTGAGGGGGGGGGGCTGCAGCCCGATAGCCCCTTTGGATTCGCCACTAATCCACATGAAAAATTTAATTCTTAATAAATCTGCAGATAATCCTAAAAGAAAATCTTTCCAAGATTTTACATTTTAATAAAAATGCAATTTTTAAAATTTGGGAGACTTTTAGTTTAATATTGTTGCAGCGATTCTGGTGACTTGATGACCAGGTCTGGTGCCAAATGGTTGTTGGGGAAGCACGAGATCTCGAGGTTCGGCAAAGATTGGTTCTCGAGACCCAGGGAAAGTTCTAGAAAGTTCGATTCCCCATCTCAGAAATGCTCTCGAGTGAGTTTTACAGTTGGTCGAGGTATTCAAAGTGGTGAAGCCTAGTGAGCTGTGTGATCTTTTGTATAGTTCAAGCTCTATTGCGATTCAGTTATGTAAGTATACTTCTTCATATATTTGAATCTGTGACTTTGTACGGTAAAAATTTATGTAAATAATTTTAATCCAAGGAACCTGCATCATCATTTGCACCTCCTTCCTTTCAAGTGAAAGACGGCACTTGACATTAACAATATGGAATCCAGAAAGAATCTATATGATACAGACTATCGCAGTGATTGACATATCTAATATTTCTATAGATTACATAGAAGTCTACATTTCTTTTTTTTTTTGCATGCTTTTTATAAACACTTTTTGTTACTCCCTTACTTTATTACTAGTCTGTTTGCTACTTTTTTTTTTACTCGTCCCTATTGGGTCATGTACATGATTTATGTTTACTTTCCACAAAAAATGGGTACAGTAGTTATTGAAAAATTTTTCTTCCTGCTGATTTCAATCAATCTTTACACCTAAAGGGTTAGCTATGTCAGCATGATACATTTTTCAAAAAATCTAAACATAAGCATTCATAACATTTTTTACCTAATCCCTTAAAGGTAACGGATTACATCTGTTAAGCTAGGCATTCACAGTCAGACCATTCCACACCATTTGGAGCGCCTCGTACCAAACCCTGATTGTCAATGCAAATATCCGATGAGAATCGGATTGTTGTGGTCGAAATGTTTGGAAATCCAACATCATTTGCTTTCCACTTGGTGCATCCAGTCAAACTGAAATATGATCCTACGGAAGGGGAGTGAGGCTCTCTCACAAAAGCGAAAACGACAAAATGGGGGTAAGAGAGCAAAGATCTCCCAGGAAAGCAAGGCGGGGGTCGAGTTTTGAAAGTGGGAGGAAGGGTAGACACAGGAGCCCAAGGGGATTGAAGTGACTGGTTGCGTGGTTTGAATGGAGCCTCCATGAATGACCCACCTAACTGGATGGGCTGAAAATTGGAACAGTATGGAGCAATGCGCTCCAAATGGTGAGGAGCAGAGTACTCATGAATGTCCAGCTTTAACCCCTTAATTAGACAATTTTTTTACCAGAAGTGCTGACAAAAAGGCATATTTTTTGCTGCATAAATCCTCACTTGTGTTCTTCGGTGGTTAAAAAAAGAATCTTCAATGAAAGACCCAAATGGAAAGCATTTCAATCACATGGACAAGCAATGCCATCTGTTGAAGAATATTGATAGTGTTAAGACAATTAAAAATGCAGGCAAACCAGAAAAGGAAAAATATCAATGCCCATAGGTTGCACAGGAAAACCAGTTAGGGCCAAATTTGGGTAGACCATACACCATACGGGCAAACCGGTTAAAGGATTTTGCACTTAATTTCACATCAAATTGTCCAAACCATAAATAAGAAAATTAAATGCATTGTTTAACCTTAGCAGCCAAAGGCCTTTTTAGTAACAACACATGTGGTGTGACACTGCTAGTTCTTTCTGGTCTCTCCCATGTTTCATACAATGTTAATAGGATATGCACATAGTAATTAAGCTTAGACTATATCAGAAACATCGCAAGTTTCTTGTCAGTCGATGCTCAAAAATCTACAATGTTACTGCTCTCCAAACTTATATTTAGCAAACAACTACTATAATTGAACAAAAAAATAAAAATGTGCAGAATTTTCAACATAGAAATCAGGACAATTTTGAAATCTGTTTGAAAAAAATACCATTAAAGATATGCTATTAAATTTAAAAAACACAACCGTTTAAGTTAAAAAAGCACTTGCACCAAAATTAACAAAGAAAATGGAAATTTTGATTAAATCAAATTAAAATCAATAAACAAATGAATCACTGATTGCACAAACCACATGAGTCAATAACATTAAAATGTTGGGAGCTTTAAAAAAATTTTTTTTAATCAATGATTCAAATTTGTTATTGAATATATTTATATTATTTTAATATATATATATGTAATAATCTCACTTAATTTTATTCCAAATTCTAATATTATATATTTTAAAATCTTAATGTATTCCAAAATAACTTTTCTAAAACTCCAGTTTCGTTGTTTTCCCGCGCTGGAGGTATATTAAATCTCTCATTTTGGCATGTTTATTACCAAAAGAATATTTAATCGCTTTCACGTGCCAACAGAAAATCATGACGGCGTCTCTTTGGCACCAGACTTTTTCCCTGAAACGCCTACGTAACTTATTAAAAATACCCAATATTCCCTTCACTTTGGTCACGTGTCAATATGTTATTCCCTTAGCTGAGAGAATACAGGGATTTTTCTGTGCACTCTCGCTTGTAACCTAAACGGAGATGCACGTATATCCACCACTCTCCTATTGATAATAAAATAAGAGGTAGTTATTTGCTCGGCCTGTTTATTTTCAACAACTACAACCACGAATATGTTATATATATATATACCTATAAAATGTGACTTCTATCGAATATTGTAATTTCTTCACTTATTATGGAAATACCCCTTTAGGAATGTGAAAACAGTATGAATGCAATTTTGAAAAAAAAAATTGACTCATGAGATTTCTGCAGTCACCAATTCAAATGTAAAAAAAAATTATAAGAACAGAAAACAAGAAACACTTACACAAGTTCATTTATACATATGAACTTATAAACTTTAAGTTCTGAGAGAAGTTATATATTAACTGCATATTTGTGATGAAATGATAATAAATTTAATTGTGAAAATATTAAACACAAAAATGGGCTCTGATCTTAGTATTATGCAGGGGATTTATAACATGGACATTTCGAACACAAAAGGAATTCATCATGTAAAAAACAAAATGTCATGAGCATTATTCACAGATGCATCACAAATCTCAAATAACCTATTCCACTGCATAAAATACATCTGATCATCAACTAAAGAAATAAAAATTTTAAAAAAGTTATACACACTTAGAATAACTTCGATATGTCTATTATTATAAAGGAGAATGTGTGTCTGTATGTTGGCATTACACAGAGCAGACTGCTGGACTTAGAGCTACGAAATTTGGCACAAATATACTTTGGAAGATGAGAATGCGTTTTTGGAAAATTTTAATTAGAATTTTAATTAATTAAAAATTAAGGGAAATTTTAGCATTTTCATTTGATAACTTCCAAAAAAATTACAGCACAAAAATGATTTTCACACCATCAGAAATAGAAAAAAAAATCAATTTTTTTCTCTAATTTTAATAAAGTTTTTAAAATAATTTAGGCATAATTTACAACAATACTTTTCATTGTTGCAACGAAATTCAAAAAACTGTTTTCATCATTAAAACAAATATTTATTTGCATGTTTCTCTATCATAGTTGAAAGCAAAGATATTATAGTAATTGATTTTTCCCCCCATTTCTTTATTTTGCAATTTTTCCATGAAATCTATAAACAAAGCTCTCTAAGATAGTAAATATATTTGGAAATATATCCCAGTAAGTTCAATAATTATTGTTCCTATGGCTTGATTATTTTTATCAGCACATGTACCGTGCCATTTTAATCTTGAAATCAAATACAAATTTTATATGAGGAATAAGAAATTGACGTTGGCCCCAATAACATGCAAGTAAGACATTACATGACACAGACAGTTACTTAACTCGATTAGTTATGTTCCTGTAGACAATAAACTGAACATGTGCAAAGCTACTAAAAGAACATGGGTAACATGTCTATCACAAATTGAAGTTTAAAATTACTTTGTTAAGGGAACCATGAATATAAAATTATGCATAAGAGATTCAACTGATATTATATTCCAGCAAACAAGCTGGTTGTCAAAGGCAGATTTTAAACAATAAATATAAAACATCAAAAATCTCATAGCTCATACTATCATTAATTATCATATAATCTGATTGCAGAATAAATGAATGTTTATCATGATGAAACCATTGTTAAAATAAGGAAGGCGCAATAAGCCCCCAGACTCATGGGATTTTCTTCTGTAAGTACAGCTGAAACACAATGCTTAGAGCTCAAGACCAATGAATTGAATGAATGAATGAGACGTGATGAATTGTTTAAAACCCAATATGATGCAAGGCATTAAATTTTTTGAAAAATGATGAAAAAAACATCATGAATGGATTTGCTTAGTGTCTAGGATATAGAATTTACAAAAAAAAATTATTTTTAAATTAACCTCATTCCAAGGAGGGGGTCATCCCCCTTTGGGGACACCCCCCTCATATGAGGACACCTTTGGACACACCATCTTGATGCGCTCAAAAAATAATGTTGAATCTTACAAAAAATCATGAATTAAAACTTCCAAGAATATTGGAGGAAAATTGTTGAGTGAATTTGTTAAAATTGTAAACATCAAGAACTCCAAAAAATTCCTATCTATGAGTCAAGAAATTTGGGTATTTGAAATCTATAATTTCTTCTAAAGGAAAGTGAAATTTCATAGTGCTGCCACCTACATTCTAAAAGCAGAACTAGCAATTGCCTTTTTCTGCAATTTTCTGGGTTTCAAAGTGGAAAGAGGTTTTTGTAGAAAATTTTAAAGTTGGTGTCCTCTTTTGTGACCACCGCACCGGAAAGGGTTAAATAGGTTTGATTTGATTGAGTTTACTGACGCAAAAGCCATTATTAATTATTAGCCAGAGATTAAGTCTTAGTTTAAGAGTTCGTTAAGAAAGAACTGTCATACGTCATGACTTGTCAAACTGTGAAGACTGTAAAAAACAAGGCGTAGGAATAAAACAATTTTAAAACACGGTAAAAAAAAATTCAGATAGAATAGTAAAAATCAATCAGTTTTAAGAAAGTAATAAGTTGTGGGTGATGAACTTCATGAAGAATGTTTTTAAGAGTGATAGAGGAAGAATGAAAGCAGTGGGTGTGTTGATGATTAAATTATGGGCATTCGATGAGAATGTGGTGTACAGTCATTTGACATTGGCATACAATACAAAGAGGGGCGGGTTTCCCCCAATAACATGTGCCTGTATATGAATCGAGCGTGGCCAATTCTTAATCAGGTGAGGACTGTATCAAGTTAGCAAACTAGGCCAACAGGCAATCAGATGTTTGATAGAATGAAGTGTTAAAATAGGACACACTGAAATACTGCTCAACAGGCTTAGTGATGTTTGTGAATGCATCAGTTGGTATTATTTGCATTGCAATAATAGAAACATGTTGACAACTTCCAATAATTTACAACAATCTACATTTGTAATAATTAATGAGTTATAAAACTTTGGTACATGTTAATAATTCTTGAAGTAATAATTATTCAAAGTCAATATATACTGTTTTGATGGGAATGTTAAGATAGCAAAATTATTTTCAAGTTATTATAATTAATTTTCAATTTTTACAATTTGTCCTTATTGATTATTAATCTTTGATTTTTACATTCTGTCCCTATCCATAACTAATTTTTAAATTTAGTAGTAAAAAAGAAAAGGTAAACAAAAACATGATTACCATCATCACTGCTGTCATCTACAAGAATAATTTCATGCAAAAGCTGGTCTGGTGTTCGATCGAGCACAGAGTAGATTGTACGAAGTAAAGTGGACCATGCTTCATTGTAAAAGCAAATAATAATACTGGCTTTGGGAAGGAACGATGAATAAACTTGATTTTTACACCTGCCAAATCAAACAAAATAATAAGAAAATCAATACGAAATATCAAAAGCTTTTAAAATGATTAAAGGCTAAAAGAAGATTAATGAAGATATTTCTATCTCTGAAAATTAATTAGGAATAAAAACAAATACAGTAGTCACCGCTCGTAGTGATCACAGATGTAAGAATCAATCAACTGTACTGATCAAAATAAAGTGGAGCGGATCACTCATATCTAAACGCACAGAAAATCCACCGGTTCTAGTGATCAACTCTTCACATGTAGTGATCGATTTCAATGGTCAGGCGAGAGAATACGAGGTTGACGGAAAGGTCAAAGACCACAAATGAATCAAATTTCTCTGGCTCATTATCTTCACTGAACACCACTCCACCCACTTGTCAACTTTGTCATTGATCACCACATGAGCCGAGACAGGACATTTTTACAGAAATTCTGTTTGATCATACAACATGTAAAGCAAGTAAACTGTTTTGTACTGTGCAAGTATGATCACAGAGAAATCAAATTTGCTGCTCTTCGGTAAAAGTAAGAAAGAGTGAGGTTTTAAAGGGGTTAAATCATCATCAGTCGAATACAGAGCAAATTCCAAAACATATTCATATTAATGGTTTGTCCAACGAATGATTGCAAACTTATAAAGCATGTTGCTCTAGACAACATTTCTACAAAAGCTTAAAAATTTTAAAATGTATGATTTTTTTAATTCCATACATTGTACTATTTTTCTTTTTCTAATTAAAACGAATGAATACATACCAGCATATGTTGTGCAGTCTGGGTTCTTTTTTGTTATCCTTGTACACCTATAGATTTGTATTATTTTTAAGGCATATTGGATGTAATGATCCCCTTAGCTTTAACCCTAACTGATCACTACAAGTGGTGTCCACTGTAATAAACTTCCATGAGTTTCTATTCAAAAAAGTTCTTAAGAATTTTTGATATTTTTCTATTAGATCGGCCATCTCTTTCCTGTTAGTGTGGGACCCATGAAAATGGGCACAACTTCACCACAAAACATGCGATTTTCACCAAGTTTGTTACATAATGTTGTCTACTTTGCATATTAGGTGCACATTTCATTAGACGTAGAACAAATAAAAAAAGCAATAAACTTTTTTTAATTAAATAGTGTCATACAAGAGAGTTAGCTGTTTTTTTTTTTTTATTTTTAATAAATGAATTTCAGATATATAACTTCTAAATGGTCATCTGAAGCATATTCCCCAAATAACAACTTTTAGACTGGATGACCATAAAGGCGAGTCTCGAATTTATAAACGAGTGAAACATTCGAAACTGGTAAACAATGGCCTTCTGTGGGATTCAGTCATCTGTTAGGCAGAAAGAGAGTTTAAATATTCTAATCTGTAACAGTTCTCATCAACAAATATTCAAAGCTTTCTTTGGAAAAAACTTGAATGTAAATTCAACAAAGAAACATGCACATAATCTTCACACAAATTACATTAATACAGAATTAACAGAATAGTAATAACTTATCTTTCTACAACGTTGATCTAAAATAAAAGAGAGCAAATGTATTTTTTTTTTCAAAATAAAAAAAATAAATACCTAATATGCACAAAATTTCCAAACCCAAGAATAAAACATTTTATATAAGCAAGAACTCAAACCATTCTATTTTCAACAAATTACGCTTAAAAAATTATAAATAAAATACACAGAATTGATAGCATAGCATGGCATGGCATAATAAGTAAAACTGCAGATATTTTTTTCTCTTCCTTTTTATCCATAAAGCTTGGGGATCAATAATTTTTTCCACAGAATGGTAATCAAATTTAAAGCAGAATTTTAAACCTTACAAGCTCAAATACTTTCAGATTTTTATATTTCTCCGTATCCTCAATGCTATAAAAATTTACATGTCATTCAGGAAATAATTCAAATTATTACAGAATATATAGACATGTAGAAAGTAACACATGGATAAAAACTATTTAGTTCACTGCAATGAAAATTTACAGTTAAATTGTGAATCTATTCAAAGAAAATTCAAATGATTTGAAATTTTATTATAAATTTTTACACACATGCAAAAATGTATGAATAAAATTTTTAGCAATATTAAAAAAAAAATCAAGGTTCATTTCTGAAGAATTCAAAACATGCCAAGATAGCAACATTAAAAAAAAGACATTAATAATGAAAATTTTTATGTAATATCATTTTTAATAACACATTTTTCAAACACATTAACAAAATAAGTGCATCATATTTTAAAGAATACAGATGAAAGTCATCACTTATATCACAATAATTTGCAGCTGGTTATTTTCATTCATAATACATTAACAATCTCTTTTGAAATCATAAAATTTAAAATAATACTCACAGTGTATGGGCAGTAAAAGGAATACGCCTTCGATATCCCAACCTGTCGCTGATCAACAGGTTAAAAGCGTGTCTTTTATAACCTTCATCTTTTACTCTTTGATCATTAGGAGAGTTGATCATTCCCAGATGTACAAGATCAGTTGAGTTCAACAGCTTCGCTGTTTGATCCTGCATGCTTTTATGATATATGGTCGATTGCCTGTTTTTCGATTCATAATCGAAATCATTTACGTCTATCAGGTTTGTCTCTCTATCTGTTGCCTTTATCTTGACAATGAAATTACTTTTTAGTCTCTGTTCTTTTGACTCCAGGGAAAACGAATCCACCTGGGCGATGCGATGCATATTGTCGATTCTCGGCCTCAGCCTCCATTTCGCAGCTTTCTCGGCAGTGTTTTCGTGGAAAAAGTTATTGTTGTTCAGTTTGGAACTGAGGTATAAAATGATGGCCCATGTCAAGGACGTTAAAACAATACCTAAAAAGAAGGATTTGAATCTTATCGATACCATAATAAAATGGTAAAGAGTTATAAGTCAGGAAGAGGCATAACTGGTCGGTGACAACTTCAATTCATCACTTCAGAGTAAAACCATCAGTGCATGACATCTGAAATGAGAGCATAAATTTTAAAATTCGACACAAATGTAATACAACAATTAAAAAATTGCTTAGTTAACATTTTATCATTTACTTGCATCCTCACCAGATTAGCAAATGTATTTTCTATGTTATAATATACAGGTAAGGACTATTTACAATTTCAAAAAATTACTAAAAAGTAAATTAATGAGATAAATTAATCGAATCTGTCTCATGTATTTGGTTGTTTTCAAAATTTGTAATCTCACTGTACTTATGCATTTCAAGTTCACTTTTGATAAAGACACAATGTTGAATACTGTCCTACCGCCATAAAAAAAAACCAGATACGAGACATGCTGGTAGTGGTGGTTATGGAAAAGGGATATTCCATTGCATTTTGGGGGTGAAGAAAATGGCTTTCTTTCCTTTGGTACAGATAGAACCAGCGGAAGTCTCATTTTGCTTTGAGCTTCGGTCGAAAATGAATTCCTCGCCCAATGAAGTGCGCTTAGTTTGCCAAATGTTGAGGTTGATTTTATACCCGTTCCCCTCCTTTCTTTGACTCGTCTACTTGAAGAAACCCTGTTCAGGGTTTTAATCATGACAGTAGGACAGTAAACCCCTAGAGTAGTGGCTACTCCTAAAAAAAGCACAATTTATATTGTAGTGATGTTACATAAAGTATGGTTGTTCCTAAGTTTGTTTTATTGTGTATTAAAGAAAGATAAAGGGTATAAACCCCTTGTGGATAGGTAGAGCATATATCATGCACCAGCGGGTTAGTACTAATAAGCCGAATAAACACTAACGAACGTGGAAAGGTCACCACCTCTCTATTAACATTCCTCCTACTTGATTATTCCCATTAACATTGAAGAAGTCAGTTCAGTTTGCCCATGCATGCAAATGCATGAATGCTCTCTATGTGCCAATTTGATTATCATGAAACGGTGGAAAATTACCCCTCCAGAGCAACATTCAGCAGTTTTGGAGGAATTAAGCAAGGAAAGGTCCACTGAGGATGAATCTGATGCATCAAATCTTGATGATTAAATGGTTGAATACAGCAATTACAAAACCAATTCTGAGATTAATGTGGAGGGCAATCTAGTGCTCGAAGAGGATAGTGATTCAAATTCAGACACAAATGTCTGTATCATATATCCAGTCAATCTCTAATTTTATTATACCATAAAAATAGAGTTATGTATAATTAAACAAGCATAGAGTTAGAAAGAAAGTAATCTGTCTGCAGAGGGTTAATGACACAAAGTTAATATCACTGATGCCATTGCTTAATAGAAATGCTCCATGGCAAGAAATTGTGCACAGTCTTAATATGCTTCATAGAACTAATGGTGCTCCTTATCACATACACTAAGCAAAAACAACCCATCTGAAAATTGGGAGATCACAGAATAACACAGAAAATAGTAAAATGTGTTTAAAAAATATTTTATAACCCATGTAGGTGATATTTAAGTCAGAAAAATTAGGGATTTAAAGTTTTGCTAGTATTTGATAATGTACCTAGAAATATACAAGATTTTAATCATCTAAAAATCAAAATATTTTGCTAGCAATGAATCCAAAATTTTACTTTAACCTTTACATGCGAGTTACTACGATTAAGTTCCAGACTAATATCAGGAAATCTTTACAAGGACTTTTGAATGAAGTCAATGTAAAATCTATAGAAATTATGGTAAAACTGTAGTTTGGGGTATGGTCTTTACCACCATCTTTTCTCGGCATAACTCCAAGAGACACCACCAACTTTGCTCGTGATGCCTGCAGCATCTGAAAAGGAGAGATTGTGTACCTGATGCCTGCAGCATCTGAAATGGGTAAGGGCAAATTTTTTTAACTTAAAAAAACATCATACAGCTTCACTAGCTCAGCGGAGCAAGAATCTAGTAGCTTCACTTGCTCAATGAAAATGTAAAGCATCAAAATGATTAATTTCTCTATTTCAAGCCATAAATCTCTTAGCGACAAAAGTTGGCAACGCCTCTTGGAGTTATGACATGAAGAAATGGTAGAAAACAAGACCACAACATAAACTACAGATTAACCAAAATCTATTCCAGCCACCATAATACAATATGAAAGAAATAGTCGAACTTGTTAGGTTTGAAGCAAGGATCAATATTTTAAGTTAGCTCTCCAGAAGTTCCTATCAATAGAGACTTAAACTACAGTCCATAATTTCTTTAATGAGTTATAGTGCATGGACAAATGTTCAAGAATTATTGGTGGAAATATCATCTGAAACATGTAACAAAAAATATGAGTTCATACCACACATGAAGACAAAGAAAGACTCTAAAATGCATACATAATGGAGCTGTATTTCCTAATGAAGATTCTTCTTTTATATGAAGCACAAAACATAAAAGATAAATTCACAAATACTAAGCATACTGTAACAAAACTATAAAGGCATTATGGATAAAAACCCTATTATACTCTAAAATAACAATTTTTTTCTTCCAAGCAGAATAAAAGTGAAAATAGTGCTGAAAAGTCCAGAGGGTGAAAATATATTGATCAAATGAAAACTTCCTTGATTAATGAAGCTTAGCAGTGGTAAGAGAAAACATTATTTAATGGTGAAAGAAAGAAAAATCAAGCAGAACTACTAATCTCATTGCCTCACACAGAAGCAGAGAATAACAATCACAAATGTTTTCACTTAATACATTTATAAATAACAAAATCAATTTACTTTTTAGACTTTAGACAGAATGAAGATAAAACATTAAGGGGGAAAATAAATATCATAATTGAATCATTAAAAATAAAACTTTTCACTGAAACTGAGCAAACCAGCTAGCAGATAACAAATTTAAACCTCAATCCTATTTTCAAAATGCACTGCATTTTCATGATAATAAAGAGACTAGTTTCCAAAACAAATATTCATTAATCAATTGATTTATTACCAGAGTGACCTTCTCATAATCATAACGCGCAATTTGATTTCCAAAAGTTAGATTAAACTAAAAAGCGATTTATTTGGGCCTTTATCAGGTGAAAGTACAAATTCAGCAACATTTACAAAGAAAGGATTTCAAAACTTCAGCAAACTTACCGAAAGCATCTTGTTTTGGTGTAAACATAAACATTTATTAGCTCGTTGCTGAGTTGAACTATGCCTGCTGAACTTCTGTATTTTATTTAGAAGTTACAGAATTGCTTTAAGAAGTTATAGAATTACAAAAGTAATCAGCAGCATGGTTGTATTTTATGAATCTAAATTATTTTACATCCAATGAGTATATTTATAAGATTTTAATATTAATGAAAGAATGTTTTCTTCACAGATTTCTCTCTGTGGTTTTCTTAATTTTTTTCTTGTATAATTTGCGAACAACTCAACTCTCTCTGATTGTAAAGGGGCTGTTGTTTTTGTTATGGTTGTTTGCAACAAATTTTGATTTTCTGTAGCTTATGCATATAAGAGTTTTGCACACATTTCATTTTTAAAACAATTAATGCCAGAATGGCTGACGAGGTGTTATTCGATTTATTACATTTGGAACTGATATGTACTTACGCATCGTCTGCTGATGAATGCAAAGAATTCGATGTCTCCAAACTAGAAACTATAGGATTTTATACTGGATATCGTTTGGTCGAAAGATTAACCAGGGAATGGCCAAGATTCAAAGATGAATTGGATATAATGAAATTCATTTGTAAGGACTTCTGGTCGAGTGTATTCAAAAAGGAAATCAATAATCTTCGTACCAATAATCAAGGCGTTTATGTTCTTCACGATAATGCTTTCCGATTTCTAACGAAAGTAACGAATAGTAATCAGTTTTTGAGTTCTACCCCTAAATATCTGGCATTAACTTGTGGACTTGTACGTGGCGCTCTGATGAATTTAGGAATAACATCTGTTGTCACGGCTGATGTTGCAACCCCACCAAGTTGTAAATTCCAAGTAGTTGCTCAACGAATGTGATTCGATTATTTGAAGAACTTGAATCTTGTCTTATTATTGTAACGCAAGGTTGAAGCGTGAATTTAATTTCTGTACAGATAGAAGTATATTTGTATTTATTGATGCTTTTTGAATATTTATATTTATTTCTATAAAAATAAATATAAGGAAGCAGTTATGTTTTTGTCTATATATCACTTTAAAACATATTGCAATTAAAATAAATTAATTTAAAACATTTTGCAATTTCTTAACAAAATTAATTGATAGATAATCTTATACATATAGATATTTCTTGTGACAATTTTCATTGCAACTCTTTCACAATTCATACTGGAAAATAAGTAATGTATAGACTGTTTGTTTCAAATTTATTTGAATCTAACTTTTCTAGCTTAGTTACCTCCTAATACATAAAACATTTTAAAGATGGTTCAACAAATTAAAAACATTATACAATAGAAGTTATGTGGTAATATTCAAAATATTTTTGATGGAAAACAAAATATGAATAAAAACTTTACTTGATTAGCTACCTGTGTAGAGTATGCTTAATAGATAAATGATTGCCAGGTCAAAACTAAAGAAGCAGGAATATCTAGAATCTTTTCCATGGAAAACTATATGCGTAATAGTTGGGATAAATTAAGTAGATATGATGTTTCAGATTCATATTTTTAACTTATTTCTTCTTAATTTGTTTGCTGCAAAAGAAAACTAAATCAGTTATTAAAAAGATTTTTGAAATGATACTTTAAAGAAGTCTTTTACTGATGCAACTTAAATGCCAAATTAAATAATTAAAATACATGGTTTGTGAGGACACGCTTCCAGAAAAAAAGAACATTGTAATATTGATTGCAATTATTGTTGTGTAACTAGTCTTATTTATATAACAAGTGAGATGGAGTAGTGTAAAACAAATGTTTCTGATTTAAAACTTTGTGAATGTATAAATTAATATTGTAAATTTGTAAAGGAATTCATTACATGCTTCAATATCATTTACTTTTGCATAAAATGATGTACTTAATGCCTTAATACTTTGAAACAGGTTTTTACATTAATTTTTATGGATAAAGTCTCTTAAATCGCAAGCACACATATGGGATCTTTTTTTCGGAAGTTCCAAGAATCTAATGTTGTAATTCCTGTGCCTTCATGGGGGATTAGAGCCTTAGATACAGGAAAAATGGAGTGGTTCTTTGTTCAGTTTGGATCAGATTTACTTCTTGTTTGTGAAGATTCATATAATGTTATGATAGAAAATGAGAAATATATGTAAAATAATGATTTTTTTGATAATTTAAATATTTTATGCAGAAAAGCTCTTGTTTTGTATGAATGGGAAAGGTAAAAGAGGAAAAAATGGAGTTAAGTTAAATTTTCTTTGTATTTGTTGAAATTAGTATCTGCAATACAATATATGTGAATCTATTGATTTTAAAAGGGGACTTCTGCATTCTCGGCGGAAATTACATTTTTATTTTCGTTTTTAATTTGATTAAGGTTAGGCTGTAAAGACGGGGCTTCTACCATTCCCAGGTACATTTTGGAACAGCAACAAAGTTTCCATGTGAAGTGAGAAGCAGACTTCTTCGCAGAAGAGCCTTTTTAACATCAATATAATAGTTCTCTGTTAGATGTCAGAAGTCCCCTTTGTTAAAAGGGGACTGATGTTAATCAGTTGATTCATAGATGTAACATTCTTCTGTTAGGTGTTGTGTTGAGGAATTTTTTAATGAAGATGCGATTGTTGGCATTCCAAAAGCAGGTTCATTAGAATTTAAACAATCTTGATTAAAATGATGGTACAGATAATGTAAATATGGATAAAAATGGAATATTACTGGAGTCTGAAGCCATGGCCATGAGTGAAACACTTACGTGCAAAGCAGCACGTCTTACCAGGACGGAGTCGCATCGTGAGAAAAGAAATATGGAGGTAGTCGTGCGTTTTTATACTGCTCAGAAAACAGGGAAGTAATAAAAGTCTCATGACTTTCTAAATGCGTCTATCTAAGATTGAAGTAGAAGTAATTTGTTTGTAATTAAAAATTAAGTGGCATTAAAAGAGATTTAATTTAAAGAAGATTTAAAGTTTTAAGTCATTACATATATACTAGAAAATATTCATATATTATGGTCAACTTGTTATTATCGTTATTATTATTTTTTGGTTAGAAGAGGCAATAAAATAAGGAGTAGTTGTAAAAATTCGGGGTCGAAATGACCCTGCATGTGTGTTCCCAAAATGAGTGCATGATGTTCCGAAGGGTTAATAGGAAAGTTTTGAAAATAAGATAGAAGAAAGGTTTCTTGTATATTTTGAGAATTTACATGTTGTGGAGTACATATTTCATTGACACCTGCTTCTGTTTTAATTGTCAAGATTACATTGATCCATTTCACCTATTTAATGAGAAAATTTAGTTGAAGAAATGAAGATTATATAATTTTGTGTCACATTTTCAAATGTCTAAGTTTGTGAAATTATTTAAAAACAGCTTTCCAGAAGTTTCTCTTTCCCTAACTGTTAAAATAAATTTTGTTGTATGAGATAAGGTTGAAAATTATGAGCTTTATCTCCTCCAATTTATTTTTACAATTAAACATTTTGTTATTACTAAATTTTTATCTTCCTAGAAATATCTTCCATAAAAATTCCAAAACTCTTTTATCAAAATTGTCAACATTATGGACCATGATTAAAAATAAGTACTTAAAACTGTTTAGTGGTGAGAAACATTTTACACTAATTTAATTGATCAAAATCTTATGGGAAATAAACTTACAATTAATTCATGCCTAACTAGGAATTTTATTGAGTTTTAAGAAATGTGTATTTCTGAATCATTATATGAATAACTAAAACTAAAGCCTACGATTCTTGTATTTTTCAATCCCAGGAGTTATCAAAAATGTCATCAAAATTTTGAAAGGTAGGGACAACATTTTTGATTCAGAAAATTTCCAAAAAGGGCTCCGAGTAAGAATTGTTTAAGAAGCCCTACATTAAATAATTCAAACGAAATTCTGAAGGTATGCAGCCTTTTCAAAAATTTTGTAATGTTTTTGTCCATAATTTTTCACTAAGACATCAATACTACCACTAGCCTTTCTTTCACACATCGGCAATTTAGCGACAAAAGTCGAAAAGTATGAATTAATTACATTAGTTATGTTTTTTTTTTTTTTATGTACACAAGGATTGAGCTTCTGCTCTTGGTTAAAAGATTGTTCTCCTGCTTGTCTGATTGTGCCGCCCTTTTCGAAGTACCGGCCTCCTTCAACTGCGCCACTTTATGTGTTGCCTTCGATCGTTTTGTCGCACGAAAGGTATAATACAGTAGACTCTCGATTAACCGGATGGTCGGAAAATGCTTTGTCCCGGATAAGCGAATATCCCGGAAAATCCAATCTATTCAAATTTTGTTTAAAAATTTTTAAAAAATGATAGAAAACGTAAAATTATTATACAAAAAGAAATTAATAGTTTAAAGAATACAAAAGAATTAAGAAGAAATTTTAATGTTATTTAGATTTACAATTCGTACAAGTGAAAAGAAAAACGGACGTAGTTTACCTCACTGTTTTGTGAAAAATGAAATGATAGAAGTCTGTTTTTGTTTTTTATTTACTCTTCTACGCAGATTTCTCAATATCATATATTTTCTGCAGGTGTGCTTTCGTCTTCTTGCTCCAAGTAATTAAGTAACGCCTCTGTGTGTACTAATACGTCACCGTGATTCAATTTTTGATGAGTTACAAGATTTTCCTCGTCACTTTCAGGACATCGTTCGAAATTCCTTGTTTCTTCTGAACCACAAGTTACACGGGACACAATATCATCGTCACTTAAAACTTAGCAACATTCCAATGTCGAATCTTCGTTGATCCATTGTTCCACTGCTTCTTCATCCACATTTTCAGAACAGTTTCACTGGAGTCTGGTTGGGCTCAAGGTCAGCTGGACGAGTCCAATACAATAGGAAGGGTTAAAAAGATTGCGGTCTTCCCGCACATTCCAACGGCCGCAATCTGCGCTTCCTTTTTTTGGGAGGGCGGGGGAGGAAGGTCGTCCTGGATAATCCGCAACCCGGATAATCCGATCCCAGTTAATCGAGAGTCTACTATAGTATTTTTTCGCTCCAGTTGTCATCATTTGCATAGGGAAGGTGGATGGCAGATCGTTTTTTCGACCCTTCATCAACTTCACTTTAAAAAGTAACATAAACACACAAATCCCTTAGTGTTCCTTAAAGCGCACCCGTAACAACTATAAGCCCCGTCGCTACTCCCCTGTGTCTTGATGTGGGACATTTATAAATCTATACTTATAAAAGGCAATGTTTGTGTGTGTGCGTGTGTGTTTGTCTGCGATGTAAAGACGAATCTATCGCACTTACAGCCATGAAATTTGGCACACAGGTAGTCGTAATGGTGACTCAATGCACCTCGAAGCCGAAATTTTAAATTTTAATCTAGAATTTTTTTATTTAATGTTTTGTGTTGTTTTGGTTGATTTTTCGCACTAATTTCTCAATAGAATAGTTACGAATAAGTTTACGACAAAAATAGATACACCATCGGAAAGAGCATGCGATTTCCGTTCTAATGAAGTTAGTTTTGAATTTCTAACGTAATTTACTGAATTTTGAAAAAAAATTGTAAAATAGTTACTTTTATGGTGATTTTTAATAAAGATTTCTTTAAATTATCGCATCTGACGTTCTAACATCTCTATAATTTTCATTTTTTTTCAGCCTACAATTGGCACGTTTATGTCCGATTTAAAACTAGAACTATTAAAATATCTCTTTTCGTTTTTTAAAAATGAATTTTTCCCTTGATCGGTTCAAACAGTTTTTTCGTAGCGCGATTTAACAGCGAGAGATTCTCCGGACCATCCCACAATGCATTGTTGCAACGTGACCTTCTTCGCGGCACGTGACGTCATTCGCAAAGAAAAATAAGCGGGAATATCAATAATGTGTATTTTTTGCTTTGCTTCTGTTTTCAAAACTTTTTCGTGCCATTGTGTGCACTTTTTTTCACCCACTTTTTGAAGTCCTGATTCCACGGGCAACGCCGTGCGCGTACTGCTAGTTTAAAATAATTGGCAAAACCAAAAGATGTCCCCCAGCCCCAACTACTGGACCGATTTCGACAATTTTTATTTCATATGAAAGCTTACCCAGATAGCACGCAAGTTTGCAGCAAGTTTGATTTTGACTTGATATTGCCTTTTCATAGCAAATTTGACCCGTCAAACTTGTGGCAAATTCACCGTGACAACCAGCGCCATCCTCTCTTGCAAAACCCATTTGCTGCAATTTCGCCGTGACAAATAGCGCCACCTTGCAGCAAATTTGCAAAACAAGCGTGATGCAAAGATAGAACAAGGAGATAATTATCCTTGTCTCTGTTTTAAAAAAAACATCCGATTTTTATTAGCATCTCCTAGACCTTCCTTCTTTTAATTAATTCAATAAATCAATGATAATTTGTAAAAAAACTAACTTTTTTATAAAAAAATTTTTGAAACATTTTCCATCTTTTTACTAAATATAGCATTCGCACTTTAAAGAAAACTATATCGCCTTTTTCTGAATGTTGAAATTTTAGCGTTTATAAACAAAATTAAACAGAAAAAACAGTCAATGTTTGTTGAAAAATAAACTTATACATTTTGTCCCATTTTAAAGTAATTACTTTTGAACTCTAATTTCATAATTTATTCTACTAACAAAATGTAGTTATTAGCGAAAATCGCTCTCTCTTTGACTTAAAATCATATTCGCAACTCAAAAAATTAACGAAATCAAGAAAATAGTTTAAAATAAATCGTATGCGAATCGAATCGAACGATGTATTAGCGAAATCTATCTTCTCTCAGAGTTTAACTGGCTGAATGGTTAAAGCGCCCGCTTTCCGAGCGCGAGTTCTATCCTAGGTTGTGTTCGTACTCTGTTTTTGCTATAATTTGCAATGAGTTTGCAATGCAAGCTTGCTGCAAGTTCGTCCTATGGTGACTTCGAGGCTTGCGTTAACTTGCTGCAAGCTTGTTTCACACTTGCACACTTGTCGTGACAAATTTGCAGAAATCTTGCAGATTTGCAGTGCAAGTCTGCTGCAAACTAAAATTGCTATCTGAGTATAACTTCTAGATATGCCATCAACGGTCGCCTGCCAACCACCACCCTCTATTTTCGAAATATATTGCAAAATAAAACTTTGGCAAAGTTCCTCGGTCTCTACAACCGCCAACTTATTTCGCGAAGTTGCCAGCATAGCTGCAGGCTATTAATATTACGGGCAAACAGCTGGTCACCAATGACGGCTAGTTATCTTTATTTCCATGCCTCTTTTCATCCTCATGAAATACATTCATGTGGTGTGCTTGTAGGGGAGTGTGTAATACGTGAAGTCGTTTCGTTTACATCATTTCAGAGGAAAAACAAACCCTTGTGAAAACTAAAAACGTTCATTACTGGAGATATTCATCATTTGACATCGTTTCATTGGAGATATTCACATTAATCCTTGTAGATTATTTTCGCTGAGAGTAACTATTTTTCTGGAAATGTCAAAATATTTTATCTGTATTATTTTGATATGTTAGGCAAAAAGTGTTCATAAAAGTTGAATCTATGAGAATCCAATTTAAAGTCATTTAAATCTGCCATTTTACCTAAGAAAATCGTGTAGAAACATTTGTTCCGGAAGAAAGGAGCGTAGAATTGCAAAAACTTTCAAAGATGTGAACGACTGTTTGTCTCTTATTGTTGCTATCTCCAGGAATGATGAGAAAGATGTAACATCAGAAGAATGGTAAAGTTTGCTCTAGGTGTCGGAAACCACCAGGGACTGAAATTAACTGAAGAGAACTTTCCTTCCCCGCCACCAGGGGTTTTGTTTACCTTGCTTTCTCTTGGTTTTAGCGGCCAACTTTGCTACGCGCGCTTTTGTAATCCCCTTTTTCTAACTAATGTAAATATAAAATTAGTCATGTAAACTTAATCATTATTAAATATTTTCATTCTTAAAGATTTACTCCCTGACTACATACCTGCCACATAATAAAGAGATTTCAGATTATATTAAAGCCACTCCACTATGAAGAAAAATCCTGATACGACCAAAACAAAGGTAAGCGTTAGTTACCTATAATTTAAAGATGTTTTGATCGTAATACTAGGTAATGTAAAAGTTTAACATTGCATGCACTGTCGAGTGACCACAAATGATACACACCGCCCTACCTAAGCATCCGGGTTACTGAACACTGTCTGTCCCTTCCCGCCAAGTTGTCTGGATGGTGGCGGTCGCTACAGAAACAGGTTACCGTACGGAGATTCCATTTCGAGTAGGCAGAAATTCATTCAAATTTGTTATATTAGCGCACTTAGCGCCAAATGGGAAGGAACGTGCAGATGAATGCTGCACTACACTTTCCCCGCCTTAAACTGGCGCCGAGAATAAAATATTTCCCAGACTTCCTCAGGGTTCTTCCTATTCGAAATGGATCTTCCCTAACATAACCAGTTGCTATAGCGACCGGCGACATCTACACAACTTGGCGGACAGAGATCTTGTCGCGAACAGACAGTAATCAGGTCGCCGCGACAAAAATACCTGGACTGTTGTTAGTTACAAAAGGCCTATCACCAACCCTCCTCCTGAAAGAGGTACTTTCCGTCATCGGAGATGCGCCCACACAACTATTATTGTACTCGCCAGAAAAGCAAGAATCCACTTACTTATCTGGAAGCTTCGCATTCCCATTTTTGTACTTTCTCGTATACAAAGAGAAAGTATTGTAATCGTCAAAAAATTCGAACTCGAGATTTTGACGAATCTCCACGTTTTAGACCTCCCTGAGTCCGAAAAACACAATTTTGGAATTATGTCTGTCTGTGAACACGATAACTCGAAAACTATTAGAGCTACTGGGATGAAATTTGGTATGTGATCTTGCGTATCATTTGTAGGTTTCTCTCAAATTTTGGACAAAATCCATCTACGGGAAGTCTGTCTCTCCACTTTCATGTGAACACTATAACTCCAGAACTTGAATAGCTATATGGATAAAATTTGGCACACAGTTTTATCATCATGAATGTAGGTCCGTATAAAATGTTGGTCCAAATCCGTCAAAGGGTTGACTGTCTGTCACTCTGTATAATCGCATATTTGTAAAAATTATATCTCCTAAGCCCTTTCTTTGGCTTAGATAAATAAAACTTGTTATCACGGATGCTAACATTAGTTATAGATCTGTGCCCAATTTTCATTTCAATCGGTTAAAAAAGAGGTGTTCAAATTGCATATGCAATTTTTTTACTTTTTAAACGAATTCACGCGCATGCGTATTGGAAGCAATCTCTGTACATGATATTCAGCAGCTTCATGATGAAAGGCTTGTGCTTAACGACTCCTGCTTGGCGCTTTTTTCTTCCCTTTTGCCTCCTTTTTCTCCTTTTGGCGAATTCTGATCCTGCTCGGATTATTTTATTTCCGTTTGTTTTGTTGTTGTCACGTGTCCTGGAGAAACCTGTTGCGTTCTGAGAATAGAGCAGATTCGAAATTTTTATCTGACCGAGGGTGCGGGGAACTGACAGGCTGTGCGAGAGTTTTTGAGAAATGAGTATACGAGAAAGTTTAGGGGAGTCCACTCCCGCTGGTTAGGTGACATCCCCCATCGGAGGGATTCCATTGTTGAGTAAGAGTTGTTACAGAGAAAAAAAAAATCATTTTATGTTCTCTTATACACTGTGCTATCATAAAATTGATGTTGATTTCTCAATTTTTTTAATGAAGATTCCTCAGACTAGTTGTTTTGTAATTCACCTGTGTATTAAAGATGCAATTTATATCTTGAGTTGCTTGTATTTCTGATTAACGGAGCTTTAGTTTTTTCCTTGTTAGTTAAAAATCAACAAATGCTTATGTTGATTTGCATACAATTGTTAAGTAAAAATTTGAAAAAAAAATATTAAAATAAAGAATATAAATTAAAGAAAAGGTCAAATCTAATAACTATTATATTTAAAGTTCAGAATTGTTGCTGTACAACACATATCCAGAACTAGTTTTATACTTATAAAATACCATAATTTCTGCAAGTGTGTGTTTTAAGATTTTTTGGATACTTTTTGTTTTTAGTTTATTTTAAAATACCATAAAATTCATTTTTAGTTTACGAATTTGCCATTATCGTTTCTGTTTTCTTTTGGTTTCTTTCATCCATTTAACACTACTATCAATTCCTAATATCTCACTTAAAAATTTTTATTTGAGGCTATTCTGTTGAATTTTAAATTTTTCTTTTGTTTGCTTGTCAATCAACTGTTTTATTGAAATTTATTAGTCAGAAATCGATATCAAATGATAGCCCAAAACTGTCACCTAGTTCTCATGATAACTAGTTAAAAACACCAAAAGCAAATGGGGAAGTTGAAATTGATACTTAGTCTTCAAAGCATTTGGTTCGAATTGGTATCTTCCTGATGATGATGGTCATAATATTTTAAAGCTATACAATGTGTTTCACTAAAGCATATACATACTTGTAGATGGAGTAGAGCTTTCAAAGACGAATCAGAGTCAAAATGATATGCAGAAATGGAAATGTCATCTTCATGCAGAAGGTGGCGCTGGAGAGCTCTATACAGGATTGTTATAATTGAAGTTCGCCGATTCAGAAGGTCCTAGATGCGGTTCTATGGCTCCAAACGGAACACAATTTCACTAAAATGTAGTACAAATGATGCGCTCTGTGAAAACAGAGAAAGAAGAAAAAGCAGTGGCGGTTTTTCGCACAGGTGTTAGAGGATCTCGCCTCGCGCCTCGAAATTCTGGTGGCCTCAAAATTTATTCGACGTACATCTCAGTGCCAAGCTGTCTTTTTAATTTAACTGAAAATTCTGAATGCAAAATCTTTTTTCTTTCGAAATAAAGTGGATTTTTGTAATATATAGAGTGCATCACTGGTACTACCTTCTAGTGAAATTTTATTTCGTTTTGAGCCTATTTTGATTATTTCAACCCTGTATAATAACAGGAAATATTCGGTCTGTATTGCAAGGAACAGCAATGGCGGATGTTAATCTTGTTACGAAAATGTAATGTCGCTTTCCCGCCTTGCTAGTCTTATGGTTAGGAAGAGAGTTTTACTGGAGCACTTTTGGAATGCCATCGGCGGCCAGGCCTGATCCCCGACCTTGGCGAAAAAACAAAGATACTCGAAAATGCTAGAATTTTCGCGATATCTCTCATAGGAGCCGAGATACGAATTTCTCCAGAGATTTCCATGTGACGTCACACCCTGCCAGGAAGACTATGAATACGCGGCAGTACGGATAGACAGGGAACGTCTTTGGAGTTCGAACGCCTTTGAAGAATCACTTTGGAGTTTCGTCTGCAGTGCGAGCTGGAAAGCCGGTGGGCTGAGCGCTAATGAAAGTGCTGTTACTGTCATTATTAGTGAATTGCTGTTTGTTTGTGTTTCTAGAGCCGTAAGTGCTGTTACTGTTATTGCTGGTGGTTTGTTTTCTGTTTGTATTGATAATCTGTATAAGTGCTATTGTTCCTATTACCTGTGCTTCGTGTTTGCGGAATATCTATATGTATAAAACGCTTATGTGGACACAAAATCGGGCCGAATTTCATAATTGCAGTTTGGCAACAGCTCGCAAGTTTGGAGGATTTTTTACGTTTGAAACGGCGGAACTTTTGAATTGGTTTGAAGTCTGAAACAACGTTTTTTTTGTTAGATCGTTTGAATTAAATCAGTTTGAGTCGTACTGTTTGGATTAGACAAATGAATGAATGCGTGCTTAGTACTGAATGTCCTTTTCAGCTAAAAGTTTCTAAAAAATTAGTTTATTCATCTCTCGACAGTTGCAATTTTCCGAGTTCCATCTATCCAGAGAAAAATAGTATACCTACCTTCACTTAATAATAATTGGAGGGCGTGTGTTTACATGTGAGGAAGCAACATTTCGTTTAAAAAAGTGTATGCTTAAGATTTTGCTGGAAAGAACGATGTTTGAAAATTTTGAAAAAGGCTATCTAATCAATTTCAAAATTCTAGGGGTAAATAATTATTGTGGGTTTTATTTTTGAATAGTTAATATGAACATGTTTCAAACCACTCTTTTCTTTAAACTGTCCCTTTTTATCTAAAAGGTTGCAAGATGGGTTACATCATTCTACGACAACTAGAATTTTCTGAGATTTAAAACACAAATGACTACATTGAGAAAAACACTATATCTTACTTGACTAAATAATTATTGGAATAAGCATGTATACAAGTGGGGGAAGCGTTTGTAGCAATATTTAATTGAAAAATGGGAATGTTTAAAATTTTGGTGTGAAAAGCAAGGTTTTGGGAAATTTTTGAAAAAAGCTATCTTATCTTATACTTATAAAAGACAATGTTTGCCTGCGTGCGTGCTTGCGCTCAATGTCCAGACGATTCTATCGCACTTACAGTCTTGAAATTTGGCACACAGATAGTCGTAATGGTGACTTAATGCACCTCGAAATCGGAATTTTAAAATTTAATCTAAAATTTTTTTATTTAGTGTTTTGTGTTGTTTTGGCTCATTTTTTTTTTTGGCACGTTTACGGCTGTAGTATCTTTTCTAATGATCGCTGGAAAACAATCAATGCACCAGCGGATAGAACAAACAATTTTCGTTCTAATGAAGTTTGTTTTGAGCTTCAAACGTAATTTACTGAATTTTGAGAAATTTTTAAAAACAGTCAGTTTTGCCATTGAAATTTTATTTTTGTTTTTAAATTTGCTGCATCCGACCTTCTAATAACACTATTATTTTCAATTTTTTTCAGCTTATAACTGGAACGGTTCTGTCGGATTTAAAACAAGAAAGGTTAAAATAGTTTTTTCCGCTTTTTTAAATTAATTTTTTCCTGGTCAGTTGAAAGATGTTTCTCCTTAGTACTCTCCCGGAAGTTTCTTCGGAGCCTTCCCAACATGCATTGTTGCAATTTCTTTGGCTGACAGTGCAAAGCACAGGATGCGTCATAACCTTCAACTGAATGACTTCGATTATTATTTTCGGCAGTGTCTTAACGTGTTTATGTCTCGCATATTTTACTTGCTGTATAATAATCATTTTCACATTGCAATTTTTAAATATTGTTTCGGATTAACGTACTCTGTATTGTTTTCCTACAGTTGAAATGTCATTATCGCGAAGAAGAATAAGCGGGGAAATAAATAATATGTATCTTTTGTTTTGTTTTCAGAACTTTGTCATTTCTGTGTGGGTAGGTTTTTTTTTCATTTTGTTGATGTCCTGATTCCACGGGAAACGCCGTGCACGTACTGCTAGTCAATTATAAAAGGCTAAAAGTAAATAATTATTATGGGTTGTAATTTTGAATAGTTAATATGAGCATGTTTCAAGCCACTATTTTCTTTAAACTGTCCTTTTTTTTAGCTAAAAGGATGCGAGATGGGTTACATCATTCTACGACACCTAGAATTTTCTGAGATTTAAAACACAAATGACTTCATTGAGGAAAACATTATATCTTTCTTGACTAAATAATTATTGGAATAAGCATGTATATATGTGGGAAAGATTTCCTGAACTACATTTCATTGTAGAGGGCATATTGAAATTTTGGTGGAAAAAGCAATTAAAAAAATTGAAGATTTGGAAAAAGGCTATCTTATCAGTTGTAAACTTAAAATTTTGGTGGAATGAAGTTATGTTGAAATAAACTGTTGAAGAAATAGTCAAAAGTGTTTGCCAAGAAATTTTAAATGACTGATTTCTGATTGATGAAAATAATTTTGATTTTTAATCATCTTTGAATTATAAACATTAACATTCAAATTTCTTTCTAACATTTACATATATATATGTACTACCAGGAGATCTCAATTGTAGAAACTGCTGAAAAATTAATTTTAGGAGTTCATGCAATTTGAAATAATTTAAATTTACTTTTAGTAATTAATGTACTTATAATTTCCTAATACTAGCAAAACGCATAACTGTATGGCGAGCGAGCAGGGGGCCGAGCAAATAACTACTTCTTATTTTATTATGAAACTATTTAAGTAAAATATAGGAGAGTGGTGGGTATACGTGCATATCCGTTTAGGCTACAAGTAAAAGTGAACAGCAAACTACCTGTATTCTCTCAGATAAGGGAATAACATATTGACACGTGATCAAAGTGAAGGATATAGTGGGTATTTTTAATAAATTACGTAAGAGTTTTAGGGGGAAAGTCTGGTGCCAAGGAGACGCCGTCATGATTTTCTGTGGGCACGTGAAAGCGATTAAATGTTCTTTTAGTAATAAATATGTCAAAATGAGAGATTTAATATACCTCCAGCTCGGGAAAAGAATGAAACTGGAGTTTTGCAAAAGTGATTTTGGAATACATTAAGATTTTAAAATATATAATATTAGAATTTGAAATAAAATGAAGTGAGATTATTACATATATATAAGATTTTACAACTGTGATAGGACACGCAGTGTCTTCAATGTAGCGAGTGAAGCGAGCAGGGTTTATGAAACGTGCGTAGTTTACGTAAGCGTTTTTTGCGTAGCAAACTCCAGAGGATTGCAACGCAATCCTCTAGGTGTTGGCGAGCTTTAGCGAGCAGGGGGCAGAGCCCTCTAGTTCGTGAATAAATCGTCTTTCTCCGTTAATCTGCTTGTTGGACTGTTTCCGCCTTACATCCACAGGACGATTTTTGTTACAATCGTGTGCATTCGACATCCGCTGTTTTGTGTGTTAGATACATAGATGGTATCTTCCAGAAGAAAATAAAAATCAAATCACAAAGGATTAATTCTAGTTCTATAAAATTATATTCTTATTTTTCTGAAAATGATGTAAAAAAAAATTTGACAACAATTTTTTTCACCATTGTATTTTTGTCAGCGAAGAAGAAAGGACTTCATCAACGTGTTACGTTAATTCGATTGACGAATTGACCACTGGTATAGTCCAGTTTTCTGTCGTTGCGTGCGTGCCGTTCGCCCAGGGTGGAAAAGTGTTCAGGCTGAACATCACCGTCCCCAGTGTGTTGATCATGAGCATCTGGACGCAGCAGCTGATGATGTTCATCACTATGCCCGGCTTCACCTGCAAATAATTCTGAATGATGCATCGTCTTCACATTCTTGTTAGATAACAATTACAGAAAAAAGCCATCTAATAGGAAAAACTCTCAGATTAACCCATAAATGCATAAATACATGGCACCTCGTCTTAGGGACGCTTCTATGAATGCATCATAAACTCACAGGAATTATTTTTACAACATCCATTTTACAAAAATTATTTTTGAATGTTCGTTTCTTTTATATTCGATCGAACGGCAGCACATATCAAGCGTTCGTTTGATAACGTAGCCTTTTTATCCTCTTGAGTCCCAGAGGTATAATTTTTGACCGAATTGCACAAAAATCAAGATTAATACTCTTGATAGGAGTATATAACACTATACATAATTAATTAATTACCGGGTGGCCCAGCTTAAGAAAAACAATCTTAATAGATGGCGCTAGCTGAGAGCAAGTGAGACCAAACTTGGTGCGCATGATCATTAGAGCGGGCAATTGTATAGGTGTCTGTTTTCTCTAGCGAACGTTGAGTTTATGTGTGTTGTTCAGTTGTGATTGTCACAAGCGAAAATGAATAAATATTCAACAAATATTCGCGTGTTTATTGTGCTCGAACTGGCCAAATGCCATGAAAATGTTAAGGCAGTGCAACGGGCATGGCAGGGGAGTTTCAAACAAGAACTGGCCGGGCAAAAGGACTGCAGTTCACACGATTGACAGCGAAGTCTGCTCACGCGTGACGGATGGGTTCCAGAACCGCCTCACTGCTGTCCTTGTTAAAGAAGGCGGTCACTTAGAACCCCTTTATCATTAATAGCTTACTATGTAATTTCCACATATATCATTAAAATCTTTTCATCACTCTTATTTGTTTTAAAATTCCGATTCGTTTCAAGCATTACCCGCTGGGCCACCTGTATTTACATTAATTGATATATTTATTTACTTAATTAATTAATATAATTAATTATCCATAATTAATAGATCACAGCATGGGACCATCCAAACCATTGGGCAACAGGATTTAAGGGCTTTGAATGGAAAGCAACTTTGTTTTGTAAATAAAACGCAAATGCCCATTAAAATGGACGCGGGGTCTCAAGAGGTTATTTTCAAGTCAGTCTTCGAAAGTAGTTTTTACCAATAATAAGAAGAAAAGGGACAGTTTGTTCAATCATTTAAACAGTTAATGGTTAATTTGCTTGAATTGAATACATTTATCAGTAAATGTGTTTTTTTTTTGGAAATTTTACATTAATATATATATATTTACGCAGAATTGTCCGTGACGGTCACGTGATTTGGCTACGTGACAGAGATTCAAAACAGACACCCTGTTTACAAATTATGGATTTTTTTAATTCTCCGATGATTTACTATCAACTAAGAGTTGTGTTTGCTTTTTCCCCCTGAATTTTGGGGAAACACTGAATCTTTTAGCTAAATTATAAAGATTTTCAAAGTATCCGATAGATAGAAGTTATTGCTATTTGACAGGGTTTTTTTTTTTTTTTTTTTTTTTTTTATCTGGATTAAGCAGTTTCATTTCTCTTTTGTTTTATGTTTACTTGAACTTGAATTAGAGGAGTTATGGGATTTGAAGCAACAAAGGCTGTAATCCCCTAGTTCCAAGTTTTATGTTTATTCATCCAGGGAACTCCGTAATATCAAATAGAAGTTGTACTCTAATTTATTTCCCCGAGATCTTTTCGTTGAATTATGAAGTATTTTTTTCCTTAACCGCGCGCGTTCTTATAATGAAAGGCTTCCTTTACTTAACAATTTTTGTTAATAAATCTGTGACAATCAGACCTGAGATATTGTTGGAAAAATGAGAGCCCGTCTTAGACGGGCACAAATCTTCTAGTAATTTTAGATTTGTATAGGTTTTTTTATGCATTAATAGGACTTGGTCTAAAGAGAGACGCTAGGCTTGGTAGGGCATTGAAACGTAAATTTTTCAGGAGGGATTTTAGTTAATATTTTTCCGGCTGATTTCAGTAATATTAGTATGTAAATTTAGTACATGTAATATTAGTATGCAAAATATCATTGAAAAGATGCGACTTAGGCATTGATGGGTTAATGTTAAGGAATTAAAATGAATCAATAACTGTATTTTTTAGCTTCCTAAGCGCTAATACGAATCCTTACATAGGATTCCTTACATTGCATTAATAGGACATGGTCTAAAGAGGGACGCTAGGCTTAGGAGGGCATTGAAACGTAAATTTTTCAGGCAGGATTTTATTTAATATTTTTCCTGTTGATTTCAGTAATATTAGTATGCAGAATTAGGTACATGCAACGTTAGTATGCAAAATATCATTGAGAAGATGCGACTCAGGCATTCATGGGTTAATGTTAATGTATCCGACTGTGTTTGGAGACATTTTTTTTGAAAAATAAGTTATATATATTTTATAATGTTATTTTTCAACTGCATATGTTTTAAAACTATGAAAATGTTGTAAAATTTGGCTTCCAAAATAATATTTTTTTAAAAAAACTGAAAAATTTGAAGAAAAATGACTAAAATATTTGCCTTACGCTAACAGCCATAGACAAAATCATATTCTAAATATACATAAATCCTCGTAGGAATACATTCTTACGACAGTTATCTGTGTTATGCTCTAAAATATTTCTTGTACTTCAGAATAGTTTTGAGATATGGCTGAACATAGTTACTAAACTGGTAATTTTTCATAAAAAATGCTTTTCGCTTATATTTAAGCGCTTAAAAATAATACTTGATTTTAAAATTGACCTTAGTTTTTAGAGGAAAACATCGAGCATATTACAGAAAACAATCTCAGAAAATTTCATATCGATACTTGAATAACTTTTTGAGAAATCATCGTTACGGTCGACAGTTTTCCTCAAAAACATCATTTCTCAGAAAACGCATTTAAAGTTTTCATGCAACATAAAATAATGCGTACAGTTCGGTAATAAAGCAGCTGTAACTCCATTTGTAATTCACGTAGAGTGAAAAGTGAGACAGTTTTAGAAAACTGGTTAAACAGGCTACAAAATTAAGTCATAAAATTGTTTTTTATAATTTCATCAAAAACGACGATTTTAAACCAGTCGGATACCTTAAGGAATTAAAATGAATCAATAACTGTATTTTTCAGCTTTTAAGCACTAATACGAATCCTTACACTCACGCGTGTGTAATTCTGCATCTAATTGCTGTTTCAGGAGCAAAGGGTAAAGTATGTTTTAATATACCTCGACGTAATTCACGAGTCTGACTTGTGTACAGAATCTCGGGTCAAACGTGAAAACGGCGATTTCCTTTTTTAGCCATAATCACGCTGATCTCATAAATGTTTTCGGACTTTTCACTTAAAATAAAGCAAATATGGATTTTATGTAATTTGTAATAATACTAATCAGTGGCGAATCTAGGATCGGGTCGGGAGGGGGGGGGGGGGTGGGGGGGTTAAAAATTTTTTGGGGTAGTGAAAATGGCGAACCTCATTCCTTATGTAAACCAAAACACTTTACCTGACAATAAGAATCATGAAGAACACTACAATACTTTCGATAATTTAATAAAAAATACAATAAAATAACTAGCCAAAAATTGTTTTCGACCGCGTCAACGCTACAAGTACAAGTGGGATGACTAGAAAAGTAGGAAAAGTTTCGAGCCTGTCGAGCCAGAAAGAATTTTTGTCGCGATTTTATTAATTTTTTTAGAGTGAAGATTAAGAAGACACCATTGTATTGACTTTAAATAAAATCAAAAATTTTGGTTTAGCTCTTGAGGGGGGGGGAGGACTGCAGCCCGATAGCCCTCCCCCTGGATTCGCCACTGATACTAATAAAAATATTGCTCATCAATATTTCATTTTAATTTTAATTTAATTTAAATTTTATTTAATAAATACAAAAATAACGACCCTCTTCTTATAATTATTTTTAAAGTTACAAAGCACTGCCAGAATTATAATGCTAGAACCACAACTTATTACGTTTAAATCCTCTGTTTAGTTTGAGGTTCTGTTTTGAAGCAACTCGAAGACTATTTTGGGACGGAACTCGTCATTTTGAATCGTGGTCAGATCACGAGGACGACACCTGAGGTGACACCCCCTCTCCAAACTTCTGCACCACATCAGCGGATTTAATGAACATGGCACATATACATGACGGATATTTGGTGGACTCGGGGTTTTGAACCTGAAACCCTGCGGCTTCGAAGCTGAGATCGTACCGCAGCCCTGTTAAAACACTCTTAAACTTTATGAACGAAAACAACTCTTAAACTTTATTATCTTATACTCTTTTATGAAACAAGAAACTAGCTACTGAAAGCCAAATAAATGAGAATGGTTTTTCGTTTTTTTTAAAATTTCCCATTCCGAACCAACTTACCCAAAATCTGTAAAGCTTGACAATTATCGGGAAGAAGAAAATTTCAAAATAGCATACTACACTAATCTTGGGTGAAAAATATAAATAATATGATAAAAATAAATGCATAATATACGTGTAACCCTACCCAATAGGGATGAGGAACAAAATGTACACACAAAAACATTCACGAGAAAGAAAGAAAAAAAATAGCCTATAGACAGTGGAGGCACGTCAGCTCAGAAACAAACAGTGCTTCAAAAGTTGTAAAGACTTAAGTTGTAGGGAATTTTGTGCTGATTATTTTGGTATAAAATGATGATACACTAAATTGATAGTTTTTGAGTTATAAGCAAAAAACTGGGAAAAAGGTTTTCACGTTTTTTGGCTGTAACTAAAATTCCAACAAACATTTTTGCTGGCAAATCTCAGATTCGTCATCAGCACCCCGAAAAACGTAAAGGAGCAAAAAAATACAACTCCTCCAGAATTTGATTAAAAAAACTACTTAATGACTCGACTACCGAAACAAAGCGATAAATAGCCAAATGAGGAAAATCGCGCCAAGCGAGAGCTGTGGGAAATGCAGCCCAAATGCATGGAGTTTTAAGTGGAGAAAGGGTTGCTTTTTCTCCCGACTGAGCGCTCTCCGCGTTGATCAGTGCACGAATAGGAGGGGCAAAACTCTCTGCAGCTCTGGTCTGCCTCTCTCTTAATTCCTGGCTGATTTTCAATCTTTCTTTTACTTTTTTTATTACCTTTTTGCCATGTTTATTGATAATTGAACTCTCAAAGTGGAAAAGTAAGCCAATTACAATAAAAACGAAAATACAAGATTTTAAAATAGTTTCAGGGGGGACTGCAGCTGTGCAGCTCTAATGGACGAGCCGCCACTGCCTGTAAACTTGAATACGTTTGCAAATCGTTGATTGCAGAAACCACACAAGTCAATAATATCACAATGCTGGGAGATTTTAAAAAAAGTGATTAATTTTTTAAAAATCAATGATTAAATTCTTTTCACCTTGTAGATTTTATATACCTCGTATAATGCGACTTTACTTGCCTCTTGTTATTTCTTCACTCATTATGTAAATAATCCCTTTATAATGCGAGAGCAGCATGAATCAATTTTGAAAAATACTTGACTGTTGTGATTGACTCTGTGGTTTCTGTAATTGAATCGAATTAACGATTCAATTCAGTCACAATGTTAAGCTTGTCAGTCACTGGGATAATCTGTTCACATGGACTCGCTCATTTTAAGTCTCCCGAAATTTAAAGATTATCACCATTCTCTTTTAGGATTACCTGCAGGTTTATTAAAATGAAAACTCTTCGCGTCGACACAGTCAAAAGCGTTGAACTGCGTCCACTATTTTTCTGCTCACACAAAGTGGTCAATCAAAGATTTTAAAACGTGATAAGGAAATGGTCCATGCCCATGAAATAATTGGCGAGTTTCCTTACCTCATAACTGTTGATCAGAGAACATGACTATAAATATTGTTACGAAAATTGTCCTGTGCGTGTAGTGTGAAAACAGTCCAAGAAGCAGGATAACGGAGAATAACACTTTTTTCTCGAATATTCCGGAAAACACGCAGCGCCGGCAACAGGAATGACGACACTTGCACAGAATTAGCAACGAAACAAACAGCAATTCACTAAATAAGTACAGCAACAGCACTTTCAATACCGCTCGGCTTCTAACAGCTTGCTGGCTCGCACGCCGGATAAAACTCCAAAGAGAGATTCCCAAGACGTTCGCACTCCAAAGGCGATCCCAGTGGATCAACACACACTACTCTGTGATCGGAGCATGGTCTATTTATAGCTTCCCTAACAGGCGGTGACGTCACATGGAATAATCTGGATAAATCCGGATCTCGGCCCCTAATAGAGATACCAAGAAAATTCCAGTACTTTTGAGATCCCACATTTCGTCGCCAAGTTTGTCGCGAAGGTCAAGGGTCGATGGTTCCATCCCCCGGCAATCCCATACACACCCCTGTAGAACTCTCTTCCCAGCCATAAGACTAACATTGCTGGGAAGCGACTTTCCATGTTCGTAACAATATTATTACATTTTCATAAATGACAACTCAAAAAGGTTTTTATTAACACAAGCAATGTTGTATAATTTCCACATGGCAGCCTTTCGTGACATGTAACCCACCGAAACTTGGCTGGAAATTGAGTTCGATCTCGATGTGTCTCGTGCCACGAAAGGCTGCCACAGATTTTGTATTAAAGGTTTTTTATAGCTGCCGCCTCTTAGAAGTTTTACCGATCTTATTTCGTCCAAGGTACTTAAACACTTAACTGCTCTTGTATAAAGATTGCATGCATTTTACTAACCTTAACCTAGTCACATCGAGACTGAACACAATTTACAGCCAAGTGCCGGTGGGTTACAGGCTGCAAAAGGCTGTCACGTGGAAATTACATCACTTTTCTCACGTTATTAAAAAAATTATTGTACTTTATTAATATGTCATAATATTTATCGTCATGGTCTTTAACACCTTAACTGGTTTGTTTTCTCAACTATCTAATAAGATAACACCTTCTGTTTTGGGAATGCGAGGTCATTTTAATCCATTTGAGAAGGAACCTAAAGGACAGTTAAAATGTTTTTGTATCCCACGTAATTTTTGTATCGAATTGTAAAGCATGTGAATGAATTTGTTTTCTATACTTATAAAAGCCAATGTTTGCGTGCGTGCGTGTGCGCGCGCGATGTCCAGAAGAATCTATCGCACTTACAGCGTTGAAATTTGGCACACAGGTAGTCTTAATGGTGACTCAATGCAGCTCGAAGCCGGAATTTTAAAATTTAATCTAGAAATTTTTTTATTTAATTTTTTGTGTTGTTTTGGATTATTTTTGGCACGTTTACGGCTGTGGTATCTTTTCTAATGATCGTTGAAAAACAATCGATGCACCATCGGATAGAACAAACAATTTTCGTTCTAATGAAGTTTGTTTTGAGCTTCAAACGTAATTTACTGAATTTTGAGAAATTTTTTAATAATAGTCAGTTTTGCCATCGAAATTTTATTTTTGTTTTTACATTTGCTGCATCCGACGTTCTAATAACACTATTATTTACAATTTTTTTCAGCTTATAACTGGAACAGTTCTGTCGGATTTAAAACAAGAACGGTTAAAATATTTTTCCTATTTTTTTAAATTAATTTTTTCCTGGTCAGTTGAAAGATATTTTCCTCTAGCGAGTTTTCTCCCGCGACACTTCTCTGGAACGTTGTTGGCAATTTAATTGGTTGACTGGACAGAGCGCAGGTGACGTCATAACCTGCAATTGAATAATTTCGATTGTTATTTTCGGCAGTATCTTAACGTGTTTATTTGTCTCGCATATTTTGATTGCATATAATGATTTGCATATTGCAATTTGTTAATATTGTTTTGGATTAACCTACTCTGTACTGTTTTTCTACATTTAAAATGTCATTATCGCGAAGAAAAATAAGCGGGAAAATCAATTATGTGTACCTTCTGTTTTGTTTTCAGAACTTTTTCATGCCATTGTGGACGTTTTTTTCCCCCTTCATTTTGATGAAGTCCTGACTCCACGGGCAGGGCCGTACGCGTACTGCTAGTAATTTATAAGTTTAAAAACGCGTACGGCGACCGGGCAAACCAGTTAAGGGTTTACTCAACAGTTATGAGGTAAGGAAACACAGATAATAAACGCAGATAATTTATGGACACCCTGTATATTAAAAACATTATCTTGAATAAAAAATTTGAATTAATAAATGCGACGGTAGCAATCGAAATTAAAATGGGTATTTCAGAAACATGAGAAGCTCTTTAACACTCACCATGTCCACAGTATTCATGTGGCCGCTGTCGAACACTATGGCGTTGGGACCCGTCGCCACGGGCAACATGAACGCGTACGACGAGGCCACGGTCACGGGCAGCATTAAGTACAGGGGGTGGATGTGGAAGGTGATGGCCTGAAAAGATGATCCAGATGTGAAAAATGATAGACATTTGAAAACACAGTGAAACCTCTAGACAGTGTTGCAAGGAAAATTCGCCGCGTTAACTCTGTCGATACGGGAAGGTCCAAAACTCCCCTTCAAACAAAAGACGGCGATCGTCCGAATATAACTGAAATTTCCCCCCTTTCGTTAAGTGTGATTAATTTCACAACTGTGCCCCGTGCTTTCTTCGTTAGAGTGCCTCGCCCAGATGTGTTTGGGGAAAAGGGAGTTTTTCTTAGAATTCGGACAGTGCCAGCTGTCATTGTGGTTTTTGAGGGGGCGAAGTGAATTTCCCTTATTTATGATAGAGGAGCTCGGGCATTCCCGTATTTTGAGGTTCCTCTATTCCAATGGTCTTCGGAATAAGAGGGTTAAAGGGGGAGTCATGCTTGGAAGTGCAAAATATGCATTTAAAAAAGCCCTAATTCATTATTTCTGGTAAAGTGAATTTTAAGAATAATCTAAAGAAAAAGTTCTTTATTCAGTTTTCTAATTACAGAAAAAAGTTTCCCTAGACGTATCAGCCTCTTCGGAGGAAAACTTTTTTTTATTTGTTTTAAATATCTATTCGTTTCGTCTGTAGTTTTTAAGGTTTTGTCATTAAAGAATATCACATATTTTCCCTAATATCTGTTGAGCTGACAGTTTCAGTTGCTAATGGTTGCAACCCATATCAACAGCTTCTTTGTCAGATTTCAAATCAGCGTCTGATAGGCGCAAATGATCTCTTACATGCCTCACCCCGGTAGAGACCGAAACTCCATTTGCTCTTCACATCGGGAAAGGCATGATTAATTCCGATCTGATTTTCGATGTTGTTTTTTAATCTCTGTATATTTTTTTGTTGTCCTTTCTTTCCTCACTTTTCTGTTAATAAAAGGCCCAATGTCAGTGAAACTAAAGGAATGGATTTCAAAGAAGTATTTTAACAGTATCCATCCCGACCGTTCAGAGGGGTTCGAGTGGCTATTCGTAAGGGTTGATTTAACATTACGTCATTGGACCGTGCCAAACAAAAGCGGCCGTTGAGAGAGGTGACAGCTAAGCAGGGGTTGGCGTTGAGAGGGACGACAGCTAAGCAAGGGGTGGCCTTTGAGAGGGGTGACAGCTAAGCAGGGGTGGGCGTTGAAAGGGGTGAAAGCTAAGCATCGGTGACCTTTGAGAGGGGCTACAGCTAAGCAAGGGTGGCCTTTAAGAGGGATGACAGCTAAGCAGGGGTGGCCGCGGAGGGAAGTTTTACTGGACTAATATTTGCATCCAATAAAAATGAATTAAATCAGGACTTCTTTGCTACCCTATTATGATTACGAATGTATTCCGGAACCCCATATTTGAATGAAAAAATTTTAGCACACATAATTTGGAAAACAAAGCGGCAGAATGAAGCTTTAATTAATTATAAACAAGAAGAAAACTTCTGAATTGCTGAAAGAACACTAAAAAATCTGACTGAAGTTCTCTCTTTCAGTGTTTTAGTGATCCAGGAAATCGTGCAATGGTGTCGGGATCAATGGTTTAAGTAGCTAACCAAACACGTTTTGAGCAGAACAACAAATGTCTTCTAAATAATTTTATTAAATTATATTCTTCAAAATTCGTTTTAAACATTTATAATGATATTAATTATAAATTGTTTTTAAAAAATGCAATTATCTACTATCTAAATAAACCATATTGTTCAATGCATTTACGTATAAACATTTTGTGTGAGGTAATACAATGATTCAATTGAATTTGATTAGTACCTAGAGCATGGACTGCGACTGATTTTCAAGCCTTAAAATTCCAGTTTTTGCTTTAGATCATTCAAACTTGAACATATTCAGCGCAGAATTTACACATTTTTACATCCTACGGCATAACACCTAATTCCAATCCTCCCTCCTCTCAATCTTTTTGTAAATGTTCAATTTAATATGTGATAAATACGAAAAACAGCGAATGAAATGGACATGAAATGCCAAATATCCCCATCGGTTCTCACTTGACATTATAGAATTTTGTTGAAATCTTTTGCACTTTGTGTCAAACGTTGCATTATACCACATTAAATGGTGTTGTATGAACAAGACATAATTTGAAAGTTTAATTTTGTAATAAAAATCTCAGCCTTCTCGTTTAATTTCATGAACACTCTTGTCAATTTTCCTGTTAACAGCTTTCACGTTTACCCGAGTAAAATAAACTGTGCATAAAAGAAAAAACAATATATTTTAAATACCTATTATCAGTAAATTGAAGCAATATGAGTATAATAAGTCTCTTGGAATAGCCATTGTTTAGCAAAATCTGGAATTGTCCTTTAACGTATGACTCTAAGCGTGCTTTTAACCTGTGTCTAAGCAAGACAGCACAGGCTATACAGACGGGCAACGCTAATGTACCGCGCACTTTAATGCACTTTAGGGTGTAAATTTTTTTAAAAAAAAAACTAAAACAGCATTTTATATTACCTCTTCAAAATCATGCTGAAAATTTTTGTGTAAGCATTTGTTTCTTATTTCTTAAGTGCAAATGCCCCCTCTGATTGTTGCCTAGGCCACGGTCTTTGTTGGCCTTATGGGATATTCGGCCCTGTATATATTTATGAGATTAAAAGCATCGGTACATCCGTTGCCCATGAGTCAGTAGAATTTGAGATTATTTGCAATATTTCGCATCTTACCATTTGATTGACTACAGGCAAGAGGATGGTGGCCACGGTGGAGTTGCTGATGATTTCGGTGAGTCCAGCCGTGAAGGCACACAGAAGGAATAGCACCACGGGTGGTGACAGGAACGAAAGCTGCGTCATTTGGGCCCCCAGCCATTTCGAGAGACCAGATTTCTGAAGTTAAGAAAGTAAGGAATCAATGGTTAACTCTTGTAGTTCTAATCGAGAAAACAGTATTAGCACGTCACCCAGTTATCGACACTTTCGCCGACCTTTAGGCCTTAGGGCGCTATTAGTCTAGAGCAATTAGTGGTGCAACTAGTTGCGATATTAGTTGCACCACTCATTTTCGGAGGGTTTATGAACCTCTCAATAGTCGCGGAACTTTAGAGAAATTACTGAATTCATTCTAGGGAATAGACATTTAGAAGAATGGCGTCCTGTGAAGAACTTCTCCGTGCTCTTCAGTTGAAAGCGAATTCTGGAATGAATTGTTTTAAAAGGATTTTCTAAGAATTCAGTTTTTTTAAATTTTGTCCGAGTAAGTTTCAATCCTGGAGTCCTAAATGGCCGATTTTCTTTCAGCCTCAAAAATTACGTCTTCAGTATTGATCCTACTTTTCAAGAATTTTGTTACATTTTTCATTTATTGTTCTTGTTTCATCCAAGTTTTATGTCCATTTAAAAAAGATCACAAAATAGCATTTAAAATAAACGAGGCTAACGAGATAGTGAAGGATTTTGAAGTTGAGAGCAGGTGTTCATATGCGCCCGCAGCTACATCGGGCGATTAGTGGCACCACTAGTCGTCATCGGCTAGTAGGTTATATTTATTACAATGCCCTATCCCTCTTTTAGGCGACAAAAAGTCGCCGCCTTCGATGACGGGCTGCAACTAGTTACTAAGCAATCAGTTGTACAACTTGTTAATACTGCTATTAGCAGCACCTCCTTAGGAGGTGTTTCTAAACGCCTAACCTTGTAAAATCTAATAAAAGGAAAGTAAAGCGTGACTCGAAAAAAATTACCAACAAGGCATATATTGTTTTCTGATGCTACTATTTTGTTAGAGGAATGGCGCTATTATCACTACGATTTGCTAATTTTGTCTGCACACCACCAAGGTATAGTATCGGTTTTATTTTTGTGACTTCGTGGGTGGTAACTTCTGTAACAAAATAATGCATTAAAATAAAATTAAAATAAAACTGTCCTTATGAGGAAATTTCCCTCTTCACAATAATTAAATTTTTTGTTTTCCTCTAATTTTGCAAAATTATGAGCTTAATTTAAATCCAATGTGAGGATGAGAAGGAGGTGGAAGATTTCAAGGATCAAGCGGTTTCCTAGGAATCTTTTACCTCTGACCTGTTTTAACTAGTTTTGTGACTAAACGATTTAGTTTTTATATTCAAGTTTTCTTGTTAGTCATAAACAGCTATTCGAACTTACAATACAGTCACCTTTCCATTTAAAAAATCGCCAAATTTATTTGGTTACCAATCGAGCCAAATTGAAATTAGTTTTGACTTTTATTCAAATGTCATCTAATTCTTTGGCCTTTCTAAAATCAATTCTATTCATCTATTAATTTCTTTAAACGAATATTTAAAAAGCAGCACCCGATTTTGATTCACACAGAAGGAAAAAAAACCGAGAAGAGTAATTCTTATGTCGGGTTATGTATAGTCAGAAATAGTGATGCAGAATACAGGGTGATCTTTTTAAAACTGACAGTACTCAGAGCCTTCTGTAGCTCGATCTATCAGCTGAAATACCACCAAATTTGGTAGGGTGACTAATGAGGACATGGAGGAAAAGATTCTGTAATAATAATAAAAACTTAGCTCCGAAAGTCGCCGATAGGGGGAAATGTGGCGCTGTTGTGGTCTACACAACTGAGAATTAGACAAATGAATAACAAAGAAGAAATTTCATTTCAAAACAGCTTTAATACAGCGAATGAACTGCCCCAAAGGATTACAGAGCTGAAATTAGCGTGAGCTATAGTTCTTTATTCAATAAAACTACTTCCTCGGCGAGGCATGTGATGACCCTTCAATGTGACAACCTTCCTCATGGACCACACATTGCATCTATAAACAACATTCTCAGTGTCCATTCTCCCCGGATCTAACCGCATGCGACTTTTTCCTGTGGGGTTATTTGAAGTCTAAGGCCCCTTGCACACACACCGATTCGTGTCGACCGGTTTGAAACCGGTCTGCAACATTCCACTAGTAGTGTATACAGAATACTTGGAGCTTGCACACGTACCGGCGCCTACAAAAAACAGATCGGCTGTCGAGATTTTCCACTGCGCTTCGCCTATCGGCAGCTGCGGGGGATCCCAGTGACACATGTAAACCTACTGGCGCTTGCACACATACGCCGATTTCTTTCTTCCGATTTCTTGCAGGTGTTTCCAGTGGCATATGTAATTCTTTTGACGCTTGCACACACACCGATTTCAGCCGATCGACTTCGCTCTCGTGGCGAAATAATAAAATTAGTAACAATTTGAAAAAAATATTGAACTATATTCTTAGGGATATTTTTTTACTGATATTTTCAGTATAAGGATGAGAAGTACACGAAGAAATTTTTAATGGATAGTTAAAAATAATGGTTCTCAGTGGCGGATTAAGTTTGTTAAAAGACCAAGCGCTTTAACATTTAGGGGTCTCTGAATATATATATATATGCTTTTTCGTGTCGACAGATTTTGAAAATGGTCGGCTATTTTCAGGCGATGTGCATTCCTTGCACACACACACACCGATTCGTGTCGGTCGGTTTTATACCGGATGTACATCTGGTCATTCCCGAGTACAGTCGTTTTCACTGAAGTTTAAATGAATCCAAAACGTGTTGCTGCTATGTGATTGTTGTACCGTCATTTCAGGCGTTGTAGGATTATGCGTAATTACCGGGTTCATCCAATTAACCAGAAAAGGGTGCAAGCAGGAATATTCCATACACTTTTGAAAAAAACTTCTAATAGTCTATTAGTACTAATTACACCTAAATTATTCGATAATCATTTAAAACGGAAACTCTCCATTCAGTATAGTCACTGAAATGACAGCGTCGTGTTAAAATTTCTTTGGTGAAGAATTATTTCAAGGGGTGTTCCTTATCGACCTGAAATTGATTAACCCTCCATTAGTCGCCTGGGATACAAGTGTACTGGTACACTGGTTTTAAAAACGCGCCACTTTAAATTCCATTTATTGTTCAGAGGGGAAACTTCCAGTACCTGTACTTGAAATACTCAGGAACAATATCGCACTACCATTCAAATTCATTTGCTACTGTAGGGAGATAGGCCGAACACAAAGGCACAAGGGGACAGGTGTTTTACATCTGGTTAGATGCAAATGAATTTTGGGAATTTGTAGAATAATTCAGGTTATCGCGATATTAAAAAAAAAGAATTACCGAAATTTTTAATAATGGCAGGAAAAATAAAGAAGTTCACAATGAGAATATTTTAAATTAAAACTAAACTAAATCTAAATTGCAACTAAACAGAAATAAATATTAAGTGAAAGCAATGAAAAACAAATACTTGTTTAGTTTTCCATTTTCAGCTACTAAGTTTTACTAAAATGTTTCTAATTTCATTTCCGATTATAGTTTTAGTAAAAAAAAGGAGTTTTGGGATTAGATGTCATATGGTATGGTCAGTTATTTGACTCCATCAGGTACATTTATGTAAACAATGAACAAAATAGGTGCATGGCCACTAAAAGAACATGGGTTAAATATCTACCACAATCTGAAGTTTCAAATTAAGTTATTAAAGCAGCCATGAATATAAAATTATACAAGATTCAATTGAAATCATATTCCCTGCGAACAAGTTGGTCGCCGAAGGCGACTAATTCAAACTAAATTAACTCTAAATTGCAACTAAAAAGAAATAAATATTAAGTTAAAACAATGAAAAACGCTTCCTTGTTGTGTCCTTTTGTACTTTCTTGTACAAAAATACTGTTTTCAAAACAAATACTTGTTTAGTTTTCCATATTCAGCTATTAAGTTTTACTAAAAGGATTCTAATTTTATTTCCAACTATCGTTCTAGTAAAATAAAATAAGTTTTGGAATGACATTAAGAAATAAAGTGAAGTGAAACGAAAAAAATGTTTTTGATTTTCGACAGAAAATGGGTTCGCAACGTAGGCGGACAACACCTTAAAAATTGACTTGGCAATACAAACCAAATTATAATGTGTTAATATTAAAAATTCTCGTGATAATAATCTAACACTGTGGAAAACAATCACGTCAACATTCGAAAAATTTTGAATTTCCATTTATTACGTTAATAAATCAAAGCTAAAGGATAAACCAATGTGAAAACAGCAAATTTATATTTATTTCTAAGGCTGTCGGAGAGTAAAGTTGTTTTCAGAATTATTCTTATTTAAAAGCGGATTATGTTAAATGAAAATTCATTGGAAAATTATGTTAAATTAACTATCATTAACTTTAAAGCATTACAATTATTCAAATTCAAGATTTATTAAGCTAATTAAAAATTAATAAAATAGCAAGTACAAAATGTAATTAAAAATAGAAATAAAAGTATGGAATGTATGTGGAATCATTATTATTATTTTTAAATTAAAAAAAACGACTTGTTCACATGTGAAAAAGCATATATATATTCAGAGACCCCTAAATGTTCCAGCGCTTGGTCTTTTAACAAGCTTAATCCGCCACTAAGAATCATTATTTTTAACTATCCATTAAAAATTTCTTTGCGTATAATATTGTTCAATATTTTTTTTCAAAATGTTACTAATTTTATTATTTCGCCACGAGAGCGAAGTCGATGGGCTGAAATCGGTGTGTATGCAAGCGCCAGTAGGTTTACATGTGTCACTGGGACCTCCCTCAGCTGCCGATGTCAGAGAAACTCAGTGGCAATTCTCGACAGCCGATAGGTTTTATGTAGGCGCCGGTACGTGTGCAAGCTCCAACTGTTCTATATACACTACTAATGGAATGTTGCAGACCGGTCTGAAACCGGTCGACAAGAATCGGTGTGTGTGCAAGGGGTCTTAAAGGACAACTTATTACGGACTGTACTGAGCATTCCTAGCAACACGTTACTTTCGGCCGTCGAGAGTGTTGTGTACAGAATGTAGTACACTAGAAGGGTGGTCACACTAAAGAGATTTGGTGCTATGGTGTATTGCAATTTTATTTCTGTAACCCTTTGGGACAGTTCATTTGCTGTATTAAAGAGGTTTTGCACCGAAATTTCTTCTTTGTTATTCATTTGTTTAATTCTTATTTGTGTAGACTACAACAGCGCCACATTTTCCCTATCGGCGACTTTTGGAACTAAGTTTATTTTTATCATTATAGAATCTTTTTCCCCATGTCTTCTTTAGTCACCCTACCAAATTTGGTGGCATTTCAGCTGATAGATCGAGCTACAGAAGACTCTGAGTACTGTCAGTTTTGAAAAAAATCATCCTGTATTTATGGCAGCAGTAAAAAGAGGATCGCAATTTAGACAAGCATTAAGATTACAAAGTTACAGAAACCAAATCTTATAATTGAAGTATTCTAAAATCATAGAAAAAGTCTTTAAATGTTCATTAAAGTTACCAAATAGAATGCAGAAAATTTGAAGATCTCCTAAGGGAAATTAAATTGGCGTGCTAAATACACGTGTTCTTAAATGAGCAAAACAGTATTCGTCCATATGTTGTCAGTTTATCATTGAAAGAAAAATTCATCTTTATCACGAGGACAACCAGTTCAGTTTTCTACATAATTTTCATATTCAAGAAGAATTTTAATTACGCTGAATGACCAGCCGATAACGGGAAATCGGAATTCAGATGACTATAAAACAATAACAACTTCCGCACGATTCGAGCCATTTTATTCCAGGAAAACTGTCAATAAGAAAATAATGCGGATTTCTTTTATCAATTTACGTGTTCCGTTTTCATCATTTTGAATATCTGTAAAATATCTTAAATTCCGTCTTTAATTATATTAGTTAAATTTTTTTATGCATTGATAATTCGCATCAGTGGTGGAGAGAGGGTGGCAAAAGTGGGGAGGGGAGCAAAAAATAGTTACCTAAAAGTACCCGGGAGTATAGGGGGTAGGCAACAAAATTTAAAAGTTTAGTTACAAATTTAAAAAATTAGTTAAGCGTTCCCGGAGACTATTGCTTTTTATAATTCCATATTTTAGGCAGCTAAAATGAAACAAAATTTAATTTTTCAGTAAAAAGTGTAGGGGTAGGGAGATCGCCCCCTCTTCCCCCCCGAGTAGCCGGCACCGATTCGTATTCGTATGCATTTCAAAGAATTTTGCATCTCGAATGGAATGAAGCAAGATCTCGTGCTGCCATCTATTGTTGACTACTGAAAGTTTTCGGTTCAAGTTTATTTGCCTTCAGCAAAAAAAACATGTTAATAGACAACGAAAGGAACTTCGCTTGCCGTAACTCTCCGTTACAAAGCTCGGAAAGTGACTCGAATAAATTTGAAAGTAACTGTTGCGTTTGAGCAGAGTTTGTTTTTAATACTAATAATGGGATTGTGGCGAATAAAACGAAAGTTGTTTCATTTCGTAGAGATCTTTCTACAATCCTAACATGCGTAGAAATAAATATGACGTCATTCAGCAGTAATACATTAACAAATTTATAAATTGATTAAATTAATTAAACAATAAAAATTCATACTTATATTCATTTAAATATATTGGTCAAACTTGTACAGAATTAAGTATTAGAATTAATGGGCATAGATCAGCAATTAAGAATTTTAAAAATAATAATTCTCATGATTATGAGCTTATCCATTTCCAGGAACACAGTTTTGAAAACATAGTTATTTGCATCCTAGAGGATAACAAAGTTGACCTACATAAAAGACTTGATCTTGAAAATTTATTCATTTGCAGCCTGAAAACTCTTTTCCCATATGGACTCAACAGCAAATTAAATGGTGAGGGGCACAGTGAATTTAATAAAATTTGTATTTATAATAAATTCAACATTTTTAAAGGTTTTTTAAACAAAAATAACAATAAGAAATTTAGATCAAAAAGAGGAAGTGGTAAAGGTAGAAAGTTGGATATTATAATGGATGAAATTCAGGAATTATGTAATCTTAACCATAACTGGGATAATATAAATAAAATAAAACATTTTATTTTTAAACTTAGAAATAATAGAATTAAATGGTTTTTTAATAATAAATTTGAGGAATTAAAATTTCTTGATATTAACATTAAAAATGTTTTTTTAGATCTGGTAAAGTTTAAACTGGGTATTTCTAATAATAGACTTCTATTTAGGGTTAACAAAAATGAGAAAAAAGAGTTTTGTGTTGTTAATTTTCTTGATATCTTCTTCGAAAAATTAAAGTTGCCTGAAATTATTCATGAAAATAATAAATTCTTTCCTGTTAAAGATATTAATATAATTTCTACTGCATTTAAATATTCAAGAACGCTCAAAACACAAATTTGTAACTATAACTATTATTGTAAAAATTTAAATGAAATAAACAATAATCACTGTTTTTGTAATGAAGCAGATCTTAGGGAATTTATTGATATAGATAAGGGACATATTATTACAGGTAATTTGAATATTGTTAAATCTAAATATCTTAGAGACATCATGAGTAAGGGAACTAAATTTAGGTTAAGAAATAAGGTTAGTCATAATAGAATAATTAATTCCATTAATCGAGACTTGGATGTTTTCATTGCTAATATAGCCAGGAAATATCATTGGCCAATTGAGGGATTTGGAGAATGGAAACAACGTATAATATTGGAAACAAAAAATAGAATTTATAAAAATAATAATATAAATATTAATAGAGGTATTTTTTTCAATAAGCATCTTAAAAAAGAAATTGAAATCATTAAAGACAAATTTATTGTAACAACAGTAGATAAGGCAGGAAATAATTTTTGCTTAATGTGTAAATTACACTTCAAAGACACTCTGCTTAATGAATATAACTCGAATAAAACATATCAAACAATTAAATTTGGAAAAAAAGAACTGGATAAAAGAATTATTGCACTAGCTAAAAAAACTAAAATTAAAATCAGTAACCTAAATTATCCTTACCTTTTCCCTACTATCAAATTTCATAAAAATCCTTTAAAATTCAGATTTGTTACTTGTAGCACTGGAAGTTACAACTATCATTTAAGTAAATTTTTCTTTAAATTTCTAAAAATTATTCTTAAAAAAATCAAAGAAGAAGAGAATTTCATTATAGATAACAACACTAAAATTTTAAATTTCATTAAAGATAATAACATTTATAACATTAATACATTTGATTTTGAAAATCTATTCACTAGCCTTCCACACAATAAACTAATTGAAGTTTGCTCAAATGTTTATGATTTATACCTAAACACTGATTTAATAGAAAAAAATAAATGGATAGAAATCTGCAGAGTTAATATTTGTGAAAACTATCTCTTTAACGGAATTGAATACTATAAACAGGTTTTTGGAATTCCTATGGGTTGCAATTATTCTAGTGCATTGGCAAACATCTTTCTACATTCATATGAGAGGGAATTAATTAAAAATGAAATTATTTATGGTTTTCGTTTTATTGATGACCTTATAGTGTTTAATTATGATAATTTTGATTCCATTTATAACTGCTATCCAGAAGAGCTTAAATTAAACAAAACCAATACAGAAATTAACAAATGCAATTTTTTAGATATGGAAATTGAAATATTAAATTCAGGTATATCTGTTGGCTTATTTGATAAAAGAAATGAGTTTAATTTTAAGGCTATAATACTTTGTAATTTTCATACAAATCTTCATTATAAAATTTTTAGAAATTCCATATTTTCTCAAATTAATAGAATAAATAGCATATGTAACAACCATTCTAATTTAGTTAAAGCTTTAGATAATTTAAAAAATATTCTTAAAGACAACGGATTCCCAAATTCTTTCATTAATTTTAATAGTTTTTTAAAAGGAGTTTAAAAATTTCTCTAATTAATATATTAATGGTTTTTTCATTTTAATTTGCTAAAACTGTTTAAACATTAGTTTTTTATTCTAATTAGTTAGAATTTTTCTTCATAGAGGGAGCTACGTGCTCGCTTCTAATTTTTGTTGCTTCATGTATATTGGCGTCGTCTGTATTGCATCTAAGATTTCGGCAGAGAGTGTTAGGGTTAACACACTCTCTAGTACTTTTTGATATTTTAAGGATTGTGCATTTTGATTCATCAAAATGATTCAAATATTGATTTTGGACGGGATTCAGGCCACAAAGGGTATAATTTTGATTTATAATCTTACCCTTGACAGAAAATCTTGTCCAATTTTGGAATCTTTATGGTGAGTGGTCTTTGATAAAGTTCACCATTCGATTCCTTTTTCATTTCTTCCTTTTTGAACAATTTTTACTTTAGAAATTCATTTTTATATATTTTTATGTGTTTTAAATATTATCGTTTCAACCTTCTGTTGATGCAACAATTTGAGGCTGTTGCTTTCTTACGATTAAAGATGTATTGTCATTGTCATTCAGCAGTGATAGGATCCTTTTTAGCACAAGATATTGAACGATATCTCCACGATGTTGTTCGATATTCAGAATGCTGCACAATATCGTGGAAATATTGTGCAGCATCTTGTGCTAAAAGGGACAGCTCGCAGTTTGTCAACAATCGTTATAGTACAAGCTTCATTCAACCGATCAGTTTAAAGTGTAGTATACGAAAAAAATTAATTAAATTTTGGAAAAATTGTATCTAGGTGCACTTTCTCATTATCTGAAGTATTTCCGCAAAGTTCGGTTCCTCTCGATATATCAGAAATAGACTAAACTGATATATGGAAAGAAACTGAATTAGGTACCAGGTAGACTAAATGTACCAGGACTGGCCTTTAGACGATTGGACTAACTAAAAATGGAGCCCCGCGTCTGAAGGGCATCGCGCCAGAAATCCAGTGGCGGAGTAAATTTTGATTTCATTTTATCTCACCAAAACTAGGAATTATAAGGAAGCAATAGTGTCCGGGAAAGCTAGCCAATCTAAATTTGCAATTTCTTTGTCTACCCCCCATACTGCGGATACTTTCGATGTCTGTAAATTCCTTGCACCTCCTCCCCCCCCACTTTTTCCACCCAATCGCCTCTACAGCAGAAATCTATTTACTCAACGTTCAGTTCCAGGCCCGGCCTTAGCAGGTGCGGGGCCCGATTGAAAACAATTTTTGAGAGCCCCTATTCCCAGGTAACTTGCATCAAAGTCGGGAGATCATTAGCATTTAAAATAAATGTAATTAAAAAATTTTAATTAACATTAATTAAAGTTTAATTAATTAATTAAATTTAAATTATTTTAAATTTAATTATGTTATTTATTATATATTAATAACTAATAATTATTTATATAATTAATTGTTAACTATTAAGTAATTATGTAATTAATTATTAGTTATTAGTATATAATTAATTAGGGAGTCAAATACAGCATAAAAATTGTATTAACTTGACTACCAATGACCTTCTTCATAACACTGGCAACTTCAGAAGACTTCAGAATGAAAAGAAGATCTAATTTTTATTTATGCTTGATAAATCAAAATTACAGCAATTAAAAATAGAATATACAGTATTTTTTTAACTTAATTTTAATATTTAATTTCATCTTTAAGCATTTTATTCTTAAGTATTTTAAATAAAAAATTTCATATTTAAATAAGGAAATGCGTTTCCTTGTTTGATGAATTTTTATAAGGCATTATTATAGAGACTATTTATATATGCAATCACAGAAATGATGGTCTAGGCCAGGGGTGGACAATCTTTCAAGCCTCGTGGGTCAAACTGAAATCCTACACAATATTTTAGTTTATGAACGATTTAGAAATAATTGCACCTTATTAATATAGTTTAAAAAATTAAGATTATATTTAGTTTAACATTTAGGTGTATATAGTGTTTAAGACTTTAAAAATCTCAGTTACTTTTTTTCAACATAACTAATTAAAATAAGTTTATGCTTTTATTTGTGAAAGAAAAATTAGGCTGGTTTTTTCAGACTATCAAATAAAATAATTAAAAAGAAGGGCCGCAAATTTTTTGCAGTAGCCAATAAATTTAGTTATTATTTTAAATAAGCTCATCAGAGATTTTATTAAAATAATTACATTAAGATATGAATCAATGGAAGGAAAACAACGAAATTTTAATATACTAAATTTGTACTCACCCCAAAAAAGTGGTAGAAATAAAATAAAAAAATTTCTATATACGTCATTTTTATGATTTTAAGGACCTTCATGCCAACTTCGAAGGAAGTCGAACAACTCATTTGGTCATGACTGGACAACAAACGAATTTACAGATAAACGCAATGTTGAAAGGTCAATTAAAACGGAGTTCGCTTTGTTTAGTTCAGTCAATAAAAGTGCATGTATGAGTATGTGACTGTCTTTTTGCGTTCCACAAGACAGACCGTTGAAGATCCTTTTTTGGTAAAACCAAATAACCAAGACCAAATTTGGTACAAATGTATTATGAAGGATGGGAACGTGCGCCTCAGAGAGCTTTTCTAAAATTTTGATTAATTAAAAATTAAGCAAGAATATGGGATGTTTCAGCGATAAATGCAAAAAATATTATGACACAAAAAACTTTTATGTACTGTCTTGTATTTCAAAAATATATCTTTTAAATCTAATGTGCCAGTTTATTTGTCGGACAATTTTTCTCC
>BGPR01005247.1:0-25105 GCA_013235015.1 Araneus ventricosus | reverse complement strand
AGATAGTCGTTCTTCGATTATTACTCTTAAACCGGCTCCGTCGCAGAAAGTCGTTCTTCGATTATTACTCTTAAACCGGCGTAGAAAGTTGCTCTCTGTTTACTACCCGAAAACCGGCTCCGAAACAATTGCGTTCACCATTTAGCTACAGAGAGGCCGTTTTCAAAGCATTCAGCTGAAATATTTTTGCCGTTCAAAGGGTTAATGGCTTATAAATACCTCAACAATTTTTATCTTTAATATTTTTATTTTTAATTTATAATATTCTTTGAAGTGTGCCTCACACTCCAGGAAAACTTCAGAGCGGTATGAAGATTCAATATGACATGAAAGTAAAGCAAATCCTCCGCACAGTGTTCTCTGACTAATAATGTCAAGGCGCATGTACACTTGAGTGCGGAACGATTCGTGAACTATTTGCCAACTGTTCGTTGAAATTATTTTCATAATGGACCAAAGGCGAATCATGGGAAAAGAGTGAAGGAACCATCAATCATCGCTTATCAGCCGCCAATGGGTGGGGGGTGCCTTTGGAATACGTCTTGGTTTGTAAATGTGTCTTTACAGGTTCGTTTCAGGTTCGCGGGGAACTACAAACTACAATCGAACATATCCAAATATGTATAGCGAATCCTTTTGTGCTCGCCAAAAACCGGTAGAATTCGGTTCGGCTCGCAACTGTATACGCCCCTTTACATGAGTGCAACCAATCATTTCCTATAGTCGATGTTTTCCTTTTAATTACTTCAATAACCGACATTCCAGTTTTGTTGATGGGTGGATAAGGAAACTCATTTCGAATGGGTTATTTTAATTACAGGTTATTTAATTAAGTAAAACCTATCTAAGAGGCCACCCTTGTTTGGAGGCCGTGGTGTGTTTCCAGGGAGGGGCGGCGAATCGGGAGGTGGAGAAGCTGGCCCGGTTTCCACTCGGCCACTGTTTCCCCACCGTTTGAGGAAAAAATTGATTTTTATTTCATTTTAGATGCCTAAAATTAAGAATTATAAAAAACAATTATATTCGGAAAAACTAGCTAATTTTATAACTAGATTTTTAGATTTTGTTGTCCACTCCCTATAATCTGGGGTCCTTTTAGGTGTCTATAAATTTTTTGCCCCTCCTACTTTTGTCCCCCAATTGCTGCGAATGTTTCAGGTCTTCAAAACGAATAAAAAATGTTTTCTCTTGGGCAAGAATTAGAATAAAAAGGTTAATTGATTTTTTTACATCGAAGATTTCCTCTTATTACAGAAAGAGATTTTCTGGGTTTCCCTCCTTCCTCCATTTCAGGTTTCTACCAAATCCATCTGAATATCAAGTTTCAGTCATTTCATAGCACATTTCCGGTAAGAAATTTTTTAAAAGCATCTAATTGATGATATTCGAGCACGTAACATATCTACGGGAATTGAGTTTTTACTGTCAAGGTTTTAGAGTTGCCGACTCAGCGAGAAAGAATCGGCAACATCGCACTGTTCAAGGATATTTAAGTTACCTTCTAGAAGTGAAAGCCAGCGACAGGCCAGATTTTGGCCTTACTTCCCACATTGCCAATGCCTTGGGACAGGCCAGGGCCGTTTCATGTATTCTAATAATTCGATTGATTGGCTAATAATCGATGATTTGCTGGTACAGATAAACTGTGCTAATCGAATATCTAGACCACAATAAAAAAAAAATCGATTTTTTGAAAAAAATCGAATTAGTAAGTACAGCGAGAAGGAACAATTTTTAAGCAGAAAATGGCAGTAAAAATTTATTTTTAATATAGAATAGTGTTAGTAAATGAAATATAATTAATAAATAATCGCTGCATAATTTTAATTAATAATATAATACTTATTATAATTCGAATTTCTTAATTATTTGTAAAATAATAATTTTAAGAAATAAGTAATATCAATAAAAATAAGATACAGTATTTTAATACAACGATTCGTCGCTTAACAATGCACCTCTCTTCATTTTCCGAAATTTTGAAGAAGAATAAAATTTGAATTTCGGCTAAGAATCAATGGTTTGCTGCTACAGGGGAAGTGTCCTTATTTGAGGTGATGAGACCACAATAAAAAATAGATTTATTCTAAAATTCGTATTAAGGAAGATCTAAAAATAAGTATATGAAAGGGAACAGCAATTTTAAAGCAAAAAATGGCAGTAAAGATTCATTTTTAATACTGAATATTGTCAATAAATAATCAGTACATAATGTTGTATTAATAAAGTAATACTTATTATAATTAGAATTTCTAAATTATTTTAAAGATAGCAATTTTAATAAATAAGTAATTTTAATAAAAACTCAGTAAGGGGAGTTGGGGTTGGATTGATACGCAGGAACATTGATACAGTTTCATAAATTTTGATGATTGGAATGTCTCAAGATGTTCACATCCCCTCATATATATGCCACTGTAACCCTTCTCAAAGGGTATATTTTTCGGCTATGTTCAGTCAAAATTTAATTTACAAATGGACCAAACTGCTAATCTTCTCGTCTAAGTAAATTTTAATTTAAGTACGTGTTGTGTGATTTCTTTAACTAGTTACGTTATCCTGCCAGGGAATATACTCCAAAGGTAGGGAAAAAAGTTTATTTTTCTGAACTATATTGAGTTTTATTGTTTAGCGTTGATTTTGCGAGACCACTTGTTTTAAGTAAAAAAATCCCTTGGGGCAGGTAGATTAATATAATTGAATCCGGGGCACATTGATACGCATCTTCTGTGTGTTTCAATGCGCCTTAACATTGAAACACACAGAAGTTGCTTTAAAAATCGCTGCTTTGCAAAATCGTCTTCAGAAATGAAAAAAAATGTAAAAATGTACTATCTAAGAGAAACACGCAATTAAGTATTCGTTTAAACAATGAAAACGGTTTGAATGTCATTGCAAAAATGAAAAGTATTGTTGTAAATTAAGTTTAAAATATTTTTTACGAATTTATTAAATTGGAGAGAAAAAAATGGTACGGAAACTTAATTAATATCATCGAAAAAATAATTTTTTGCATTTTCAGGTGGTGCGAAAATTATTATTGCGCTGTATTATTTTTGTAAGTCATCAAGGAAGAAGCCGAAAATTTTTAATTAATTAAAATTTCTATTAACGGCTTCGAGGCACACATTCCCTCCCCCCAAAGCATTTTTGAAAACACATTCTCCTTTATTATTTCTAGAGGTAAATTATTTTCTGAGGCATTATTGGTTCACTTTTCCAGTTTCATTAAAAATGTTGAGTTTTGATTAAAATAAAAGTTGTTTTGTTAAGCTTTAAAATCTTGATACGGAAAACAAAATTTATTGATAAAACAAATCTTGCTTTTATCCCACATCTATTAATCATCATTATTTTCGATATTTCCGTGTGTATCAATGTTCCCCTAGTATGGGGCAGATTTACACAAATGCATTTTTAGGAAAAGAGTGAAATAAGTATTTTATGTCATTTATGATCAAAACTCGACTGAAATCCTATATTAGATTAACAGATGTATAAATATAGTGTATTAGTTCCAATCATTACCGTTGGTAAAATAATTTTCCAGCTTTCCAAAAAAAAGTGTATCAATGTTTCTGCATTCCCCCTAAACAGCATGTTGAATGAATCAATTTAAAGTTTAACAACAACACCAGCTCTCTGAACTTTCCGAGTTTTTGGAGAGGCAGAAAAAAACTGAATTTTTAGCAACCAATAACGGAAATAGCGGTTTTGTTTTCTAAATCGATACATCAAGTACAGTTTCACGTTCATAGCAGATCTAAAAGAATGTCTACTTCTGAGTAGGGATGGGAAAATCCAACCGGTTTAAACCGAAAACCGTTTTCTTTTTCAGTTAACCGGTTATTTTTTGCCCCGCTTTAAACCGGTTATTTTTTTTAAATCGAAAAACCGGAGGGGGGGGGGGGAATGGGGCGGAAGATAGTCTTGACTTTAGGTTCGACTAGACTAAAATTTACCAAGTTATGAAGCTTTGAATTTTTTCATCTTACGCCAACCACCGACAACCGCTTCCTCGAGGCGTCTGTGGGTTGGCGAATTACTGAAAGAGTCTTTATGAACAGATAAATATTGGCCAATGGATTGATTTCCTGCAAAAACAATACTAATAAAAAATTTTCTCTGCAAACGGCGTCTGTTTTTTGTAGCCAAGAAATATTTATCTTCAGTCGGAAGTTCTGTGGCGTCCGAAAGATTAGTATCTACGTTGAATGATGTTGTTTCGGATGAGAAGTGTCGACTCACGGATCAACACATTACTGAAAGAGTCTTTTTGAGCAGATTAGGTGATAAATATTGGCCAATGAATTAATTTCGTGTGGAAACAATGTTAATTAAAAATTTTGCCTGTAATACTTATTGCAATAATTACTCATTTATTATTATTATATATAGTATTAATTACTTATTTATAATCTTTACTTATTGCATTAATTCATTGTTGTATTAAGACTTACTTATTGTATATTATTATTAATAAAAAGTCTGTCCACAAACATTGCTTAAGGAAAAAACAACCGAAAACCGGTTTTTCTGTTAAACCTCGAAAATTTTCGGTTTTATGAAAAAGGTGTATAATATTTCCCTGTCTTTTTCTGAACATTTTAAAACAATCCGCTTTAAAAACTTCCCATAATTATGAAAGTTATGAAGGAAAATGCATCAGCTCTTCAACGTAAACATTGAATATGGCCATATCTTTAAGGCGCTATATCTCAAAATGTTTTTCTCATATATTGCGCGCACGATATCTTAAGAATTGAATATTTTTACATAACATTTTTATCGAATATGTATTTTGCTATGTTCTACAAATTGAACCACATTTTTGTAGATATTTCTCTAAAGAAGTGGTTTTTTTTCTTGGGGGGTAAAAAAGTTGAAATTTTAACTATTTTTAACATTTTTATTCTAAATTGGTATATAAATTTGAATGTTAATAAATTGTGGTTCATTTTCTTAAACAGACTGTTTATATTACTTAGATACCCAAAATATTATGTTTAGATAAATATTTTTTCCGTAATCATGCGCGCAAGGCGACTATCTCATTTTCCTCCAAAAATTACACCTACATTTATTATTCTCTCAAATAAATACATACCAATATGAAGGTTTGGAAATGTGTATATTATAAGAGAAAAAACAGATACTTTTCTAGAAAAAGAAAGTGAGTTTGTGAATTACATTGTTTCAGAGATATCATGTATCGAAATTGAGAATTGTCCTCCATTTTTTCAAGCTTTAAGAGTCGTATGCCCCCTTAAGCGGAGGCGAAGAAAACGGTTTAAAAGAAAGCCATTTTTTTTGCAATAACCGTCATTCCTACTTCTAAGTACACTAAATGTTTTTAAATTTTTTTACTTGCATTTGATAATATGAGAACATGCGTGAAACAGCAGGGAGGAACCCATGCACACATTTCACACACCATCCATTTAAATTGAGGAAATCTATTTAAATTCGTAACAAATCTATCGTTTTTCATGTTACAGTATACTGAATGAGAAGAAAGGAAACTGACATCGTGTGGAGAAAACAGCGATTGTTCTCTTTCTCAAATTCGGATTTACAAAACTATCTGTTATAAATGTGTGTATTATCCGATTCTCTATTGAGATTTCGAAATTTTTTTAGAATGTTTAAAAACGCAGGTTTCATTTCCTTATCAGTTGCACAAAGTGACGCAACAATATATTTCCTAAAATTAAATATTGTTGGTACTTTTTGTACTATTCTTCACGAGTACGCAATTGATTCAGCTGCCGAATCATGCGCAACGAAGTGGGAAAGGACCTTGAATATTTTTTTAAAATTTCCTCTCGAATTGTATAAAATACCCACGCAATAGTTTACTCAATCTATTTATATACCTTCTATTGAAGCGCCAGATCCTGGTTTATAAATAGTAGGAATAAATTTATTGTTGTTATATCATTTAACTTAGCCAATGATTTCATTATTAAATCGAAAATTACAAAATATTGTAGAGCAAATGCAGATCTTACAAGAAACATTTTTGAAGTCCATCTAGTATAAAGGCAGGTCACAACAGTTTCAAAAAAATACTATCTTAAGTCTTAACATTATCAGAGACGCTAACACAGTACCGATTTTGCTACCATTAAGGGGTCTATTCTGCTACCCCCGGTTGGGTTGGGTTCCGCACGTTAACAACGGAACCCAACCGAACTCCCAACCCAACCGGGGGTACCAGAATAGACCCCTAAAGCACTTGAGTCATTTTCGCAATGGCAGGTAAATGATAAAAGCAGAGACTTGGATAAATAATTTTCATTAGACAAAAAAAAAATAGCGGGAGGCTATTTCTTTCATACAGCGGCTAATGTTAAAGGCGTAGGACTACTTTGCTCGCGTGACTCTTTTCAGATTTTAAATTTTTTTAAACTTCTGTTGTTACCTTTTATCTCTAAACTAAGACATTAGTTATGTTTCTATCATATGTATTTACCGAGATATAGAGGATCTCCCATACAACGTTTTTTGTGGCGTTTTGGCGTGTGAATCAATTTCTTTCCTGAGACTCCAATGGGAGGAACGTAGTCCTACGCTAAAGAAAAACGGGAGTGGCCTCCCCTAAACTTTCTCGTATACTTCTCAAAAATTTGTCATTTCCCCTCCCCCTGCGTGGATAAAAAATTCGAACCTACTGTAACCCACAATGCAATGACCATCAGAAGGCTCTTCATTGTAGATTAATAGCAATTGTAAAATATTTAGGTGAAGAATCAAATTCAAAGAGATGCGTATGTATTAAAACTTAGCAATATTTATTTTCTATCACGCTCTAGCAAGCTCCGCTAATGCGAGGGCGTCAATGCAGATCTATAATTAATGTTAGCAACCGTCATACCAATATTTATTTATCTAAGCCAAAGAGTTTAGGAGATATAATTTTTACAAGTATGCGATTATACAAACCGACAGACAGTCAAACCTTCAGCGGATTTGGTCCAAACTTTGATACAAACCTACATTCTTGATGATAAAAATGTGTACCAAATTTTATCTATCTAGCTATTCAAGTTTGTGAGTTATCGAGTTCACATTAATACGGACATACAGACAGACAGATTTCCGTGGACGGATTTTGTCCAAAATTGGATAAAAACCTACAAATTATGCGTCAAGATCACATACCACATTTCATCCCCGTAGCTCTAATAGTTTTCGAGTTATCGTGTTCACAGACAGACATAATTCCAAAATTGTGTTTTTCGGACTCAGGAAGGTCTAAAACGTGGAGATTCGTCAAAATCATTTCGAGTTCGAAATTTTTAATGATTTACTTTCTCTTTGCATACTTCGTATACGAGAAAGTGGAAAAAAGGCTATAAATCCTTAAAGACTGCGCTTAAGAGCAAATCTTAGATTTTTTCTTTGGACGTGAGATCTACTGTTCAAAGGATTACTAGTTATCATTAAGTAAGAATTTATTTTTAAAAATATTAATATGTGTGATAAGTCATCTGTAATAGTTTTAAAAAAATTATTACATTAAATTTATTTCATCATGAATTGAAGCCTCGATTTTCAAACCTTAAACAGACTCGAAATTATAAATCCATTTTCTAATGTTTGAATATGACGTCTTATAGCTCACCCTGTACAAGACAGCAGTGGAGAATCCAGGGGGGTGGCTATCGGGCTGCAGCCCCCCCCAGAACTAGACCAGAATTCTTTATTTTATTTAAAATCACTACAGCTGTTTTTTCTTAATCTCCCTTTAAACCAGCGGGAGTGGTCTCCCCTAAACTTTCTCGTATAATTCCCAAAAATGCGCCATTTTCCCTCTATCTGGGGTTTCCATACGTGCCGTATACTATTTGTCCCGCTTGCTTCCTAAACTCTGAGTCATTATAATTTTAAAATGACCTGTGCCCATTTTTATGATTATGTGTAAAAGGAAAATGATAATTAAAAAAAATTGCGGAAGTTCTCAATTTTTACGCGCGCTGAGGTACAAAACTTTATTTAAAGTTTTTGAGAACGAAATCTTACTACATTCGGATTCAGGGGGTTGCCATAATTTCCGAGGAGCGTCCGAAGCTACAATTTACTTCGCCAAGGTCAAATGCCAACTGTGCTAACTTGAGTAAAATAAGCGAAACGCTAGCCAACACACAGTTGCAATGTGCATTTTGAACCAAATATGCAATTTGGACAACTTTTTTTCAACGGATTGAAACGAGATTTGAGCACAGATCTATAATTAATATTAGCAAACGTCATACCAATTTTTATTTATCTAAGCCAATGGGTTTAGGAGATATAATTTTTACAAGTATGCGATTATACAGTCCGACAGACCATCAACCATTCGACGGGTTTGGTCGAAACTTTGATACGGACCTAAGATGATGATAAAACTGTGTACCAAATTTTATCCATCTAGATATTCAAGTTTTTGAGTTACAGTGTTCGCATGACCGCGGACAGACAGACAGACTTCCTGAGGACGGATTTTGTCCAAAATTTGATAGACACCTACAAATTATGTGTAAAGACCACATACCAAATTTCATCCCCGTAGCTCTAATAGTTTTCGAGTTATCGTGTTCACAGACACACAGACATACAGACACACAGACAGACATAATTCCAAAATTGAGTTTTTCGTACTCAGGGAGGTCTAAAACGTGGAGATTCGTCAAAATCTCGAGTTCGAATTTTTTGACGATTACAATACTTTCTCTTTGTATACTTCGTATACGAGAAAGTAAAAAAAGTGAAAACATTTCTTCCTGGTTTTTGACATGCTCGAAAGTTTTCCCACTTTTGTAGTCATTCCACTCGTATTTGCAGCGTTGACACGGTGAAAAACATGTTTTTGCTAGTTATTTCATTGTGTTTTTGTTCAATTATCGAAAGTACTGTAGTGTTCTTTATGATTCTTATTTTCAGGTGAGTAAAGTCTGCAAAGTTAAAGTGTTTTGGTTTACATAAGCCATCAGATTTGACAATTCGTCACGACGGTAGAAAACTTTTTATACCTCAGCCCACCCCAGACCCAAATCCTGGATTCGCCAGTGGCATAAAAACTCCCATGAACTGTTCTCATTTCACTGGAAGTATCGATTTCCAGCAATGAAGACAGTGAAATTGCTTCCATGTAAATAAACAGTTATTTGTACGAATCCATGCATGAAGTGGTTACTTATCGAAGCAGAACGAATTGAGGTGAAAAAGAAAGGAGGAAGAAAAAATCTCGTTTTCTTCATTTTTATGGTTACTTCAATGTGTATCTTTTCTTTATTTTATTGGCATCAGAAGTTTCAAAAAATAATTTTTGTTGCTATTTATTGTACAGAGTTGTAACTTTTGCTACAAGCACGAGCTTGGCATCGTTACTAGTTCCACAACAAGAAGTGAAAGAAACGAAGCAGTTATACAAGCGAAACTATGACGAAAAAAGCTGTATAGTTTTTGTTACGTATTCCCTAACTTCGACAGAACGTCTTGAAGAACTGTTGCCAAATCACAAACAGAAAAACTAGAATTCTCTTTCGTAATATAAGAGTATATAGAATTGTTTTGGATTAATAAGTGTAAATTTTTTATTTCTACTTTTGAGAAGATGCATTTTTTTCTTTAATCATTTGAAAAATGGGGTTACACTTTTGAAAGAAAGTTAACCATTGGAAGTGTGCAACCCTCGACCTTCTGGTATACTAATACAATATTCATCCAACAATTTCATCCATCTAGCTCTTTGCGCTTTTGGGTCATCGTGTTTACATGCATATGGGCGGACTGACAGGCGGGCTTTTCATTGCAGGATTTCGTTCCAAATTTGGATCAAATTTATAACTTCGGTGGAACGACAGCAGACCAAATTTCATCCATCTAGCTTTTTCGTTTTGAGTAATCGTATACACAGAGTGGCAGACACAGAAACTGCAAGGGGGCCGCTGTGGCCTGGTGTTAAGGTCGTGGCTTCGGGGCCGGAGTTAAAATCTTTACCTATGCTACTTCGAAATTCACTATTCCAGGTTCAAAACCCGATTCCATTGAAGACCCGTCGTGTATTGGGCCTGTCCCACGTTAAATCATACGTAGGGGACCAAACGTCCTACCGCTGGTGTGGTGCAACACAACCCACCCTACCCTACTGGGTTTAAAATAAATAAAAATACTAATAAAGGGAATTATAATTGTGGAAGAGTTAAAAATAATAGCAGACAAGGATAAGACGTAAGAATCTGGTGGATGACTTCATCAGAGGCCATACAGATTCAAAAATGGAATAGATTTTCTGTAGAGGAAAAAGACTTTAAGGTCTGATATTTAATATCCTCTAAGGCCTGAACCCATTCCGGAATGTATTGGAAAGAAAAGCATTTATACACTAAGAAGAAATTAAACACAGTCTTTTAAACAAAGTATGAATAGAAGGACTTAAAGTCTTACCTCTTATAACAGTTGTGGAACAGTGTGTGCTTCTATTAATTTTTGCCTTTTTGGATATTCATCCTTATTTTTTGTCTTTTTAGATATTCATCCTTATTTTTTGTCTTTTTAGATATTCATCCTTATTTTCTGTCTTTTTAGATATTCATCCTTATTTTCTGTCTTTTTAGATATTCATCCTTATTTTCTGTCTCTTTAGATATTCATCCTTATTTTCTGTCTTTTTAGATATTCATCCTTATTTTCTGTCTTTTTAGATATTCAATCCTTCTGTGTTTAAGGCATCAAAGAGCAGGAGGGAAAGAGAACCGACCAGCAGCAGCAGCCAATACACATGAACATATATAAGTTTCTTATTACAAGGGTTCCCCCGGCCAAGGGGGCAATACCAATAACAGCATATGGAGTGAAAATTATATACTAATAAAAATTAACCAATACCCGGGAAGAAACAAAACACCACAATACAGTCCTAATTTTAATTACCAATGGCAATCCACCCACAAAATCGCTGGTGTGGTGCGGAAGTTTGGAGAGATGGATGCCAGCTCAGGTGTCGTCCTTGTTATCTGACAGCGACAGCGGTTTAACCCTTCAACCGGTTAGAACGTAGAAAGTCGCTCTCTGATGACTATTCTAAAACCGGCTCCGTCGCAGAAAGTCGTTCTTCGATTATTACTCTTAAACCGGCTCCGTCGCAGAAAGTCGTTCTTAGATTATTACTCTCAAACCGGCTCCGTCGCAGAAAGTCATTCTTCGATTATTACTCTTAAACCGGCTCCGGCGTAGAAAGTTGCTCTCTGTTTATTACTCGAAAACCGGCTCCGAAACATTTGCGTTCACCATTTAGCTACAGAGAGACCGTTTTCAAAGCATTCAGGTGAAATATTTTTGCCGTTCAAAGAGTTAAATGGAGAGGTCCGTCAAAATGGGGAGGTCCGTCGTGTTGCTTCTAAACGGGATGTTAATTCAATTATAACTAAACTAAACCAAAAATTTATTTTTCGGACTCAGGGAGGTCTAAAACGTTGGAATTCATCAAAATTTCGGGAATGATTTTTTTGGCAATTATAATACTTTCTCTTCTTCAATTTCGAGCAAGTCAAAACGTAATGCGCACGAGCGGATTCCATCTGGATGTGTCCTTTCTTCAATTACTTACTAACAAATAATGACGAATCATAACCGAATGGAACAACTGCATCCGATAAAGTCCTTAATGATTTACCTTTCATTTCAGAGAAATTATGAGGGAAAAAGAAACGATTTTCCAGAGCAAGTATAAAAATCCTTTCGTGATTTTCGAATGACATTTAATGAATTTACTATAATGGTAACTGATAATTGATTTGTAAACTGTATTTCTTTTCGTTTAATGTTCTTTTGCTTGTTCTGTTATAATTATGATGTGATGAAATTTTTAATGTGTATTCTATGTTGTATGGTATGAAGTATTTGGATATATTTTGGTATTTTACAATTATGAATGTTAATGTAACACACAAAGTTGCTTAAATGGAAAAACGTGATCTTGGTAACTGTCATCAACTTTCAACCTTGTGCGTTTTTGAAGGATGGTGAAATCTTTATATGCTTACACATATTTCATTTCTTCGATTTCATGAAGATGTTATGCTTGAGAGATAGTAGCAGTTTAGTAATAATAGAGTAGTAGAGAAGTAGTAACTAGTAGTTATGTCTCGCGTCAAAAAAAGAAAAAAAATCTAAGAACTGTATTTCGTCGCAGCCTTTAAAGGTTTCATTTTTTTCTCTCTTTCGAATCCAAATTATTTACTTTCCTTATCAGTCTCTTCCTTTATCGGTGTTCATAAAATTATAATTGTCTCCCCACTACTAAAATGACTCGAATGTTTTAATGATGCCGAAATCCCCACTGTCTCGACAAGCATTGAAACCATTAAAACGGCCATCATCTAGATACGGAATAAAAAAATAAAAATCCTTAAACATATGTCGTTTATAATGACATCAAGGAACACTCATGCCAAATTTGAAGAAAATCGAGCTACGCGCTTGTCTGTAACTGCGTAAGAAACGAATTTGCAGACAAACAGGCAAAATGTCGAACGGTCGAGTTGAAGCAGGACCTCATTTCACTCAGCCAAAAATATTAACTCATAGGAGTATTTAAAAATTACGGTGGAACGGTCGAGTTGAAGCAGGACATCATTTCACTCAGCCAAAAATATTAACTCATAGGAGTATTTAAAAATTACTTTACTGAATGAGCATTAAGAGGAAGTACGGAGATTGCTCTACCCTCTCCAAGCTAGCACGTCACTTAAGTAGCATAATGATAACTAGCAAAATCCATTTTCACGCTTATTTTCGTCGTAGGGTGTCCCTATTGCTTTCAAATCCAGAGGGTGTTTGCACATTTTTAGAACGATTTCGTTTCCCTGTAGAGGAAATTCGATTGGTAGGAAAAATATCTTTTCACAAAAATTACATTTTTGCAGCTATATGTTATCATTTGCAACATAAATTTTTTGTATACATGGCAAAATGGCGCTTTTAAAGAAAGGAAGGATGGAAGGCTAAGTTCTTGCTCATTCCAAAGAGAGTTCATCTTATTCAGTTATTTAAAGACACTGTTAAAGCCATGGTTTTTTTTATATCTAAAGCCACAATAGGTAATATTGTTAATAAGAAAGGAAAAAATCGTTCAAGTTTGGTTTCAAGTAGGAAAATTGTTCGAAATACGTATCCAAGTAGTTCTTTGAATATTGCAAATGTGAGATCTTTAATGTTAAAAGAAAATCCTCCAAGTCAAATATTTGTTGCAAAATTATTAAAATGTTCAGTATCAACTGTAAACAAGATTATAAACACTGAATTTGAATTCCAAAAAGGAGAAAAAACACAATTTTCATCGTCTTTCTCTACGCCATATCGCTGAACTCAAAACACGCCACAGAATTCCTCATAAAAAGCATTTATCCGGACAGAAATGGAAAAAATGTTGTAAAAATAGATGAAGCTTGAGTCTATTTAAATGACTGCAAGAAAAAATTCAATTTATTATCATCAAAGAGGAGAAAAAAATCTAAGAACATGGTTCAAAGTATCTAAAGAAAGTTTTCCTAGGAAAATTATGATTGTTGGTGATTTTTTATATAATGGTAAAATAAAAGTAAAGAGAATGGATAAAAATGTTAAGATCAACTCTACATACTATCAGGAGCATATTTTATCTACAATCTTCAAATATGAAATAACATCTCTATACCCACAATGCCATCAAACAGTAGAATTGCACTAAAACAAATCAAGTAGCCGCACATCACAATCCAATGTTAATTTCCTGGAAAAAATAGAACTAGAAGTGGATATTAAGACTATAACCTCCACTGATATTCCTGATAAATAGTTCTGTACCACCCATGATTTTTTGAGATTTTCCACTTTTGAAAACCGCATTATCCAAACGCCGACTTAGAACCTTTTCTGGACTTTGGAAAGCTTTTCAAGAGAAATGGAACAAAATACCTCATCCGATATCACAAAAATTATTATTGTCATGGAAGTTACGATGTAGAAAGATAGTTAAGAATACGGGCTACCAAACTGAACATTTCAAACATAAGAAAATATGTGAAATAGTCGTTAAAATACCATAAAAATCTTTCTAAAAATGTGCAAACACCCTCTGTATATAAAAGAGAAACTGACTGACTGACTTATCACCATATCTCTCAAACCACTGAGAATGGAAACTTGAAATTTGGCAGGTAGTTGCTTCTTGGGTAGTAAATGCTCACTAAGAAAGATTTTTTCTAAATTTTAACTAATTAAAAATTACCTAAAATTTTAATGTTTTTCCGCAATAACTTCGGAGCATATTATCGCACAAAAACTATTTTGATATCAAATTAAAATTTTAAAAAATTAGCTTTTCAATTATCCCAATTTAATTTAAATCCGGCATTCTGTTTAGTTTCAATTAATTTTTGAAAATGTTTTCAAATGTGCTGCAGAGTCAGTTCACCTGGAACCTTATCATCCCGCAGTCAGAGGGACAAACCAAGAATGTTGTATAGATGGTGTCCACACTTATTGTGGTCCAATAGCTAATTTCTAAACCGTTAGAGATAGCTATATAGCTCCAATTGGAGAAATGCTTTAAAAGAAGTGAAAAATTATATTTTACGTTTTATGAGTCAATAAATATAGTCCTGAAAAAGTTACGAATTCTAACTTTTTATACGGTCCTCCGGTCCTATCAATCATATTTAGTAAAATATTTTTGACGCTCTAACATTTTAAACAAAAAAAGTTCCACTCTTCTGCGATTAAAACTGAACGAGTTATGGAACTTTAAATATCGCTGACTTAGGCCACTTTACACCATTTCAATAGCCGTCTTGAAGACGATCCACCAATCAATGCGCAGCACTTGCTCGACGAGGCCTCTGATTGGTTAAAACCCATGAAATTCAAAGCTCCATAACTCGCTCAGTTTTAGTCGCAGAAGAGGGGATTTTATTTGTTTGAAATGTTAGAGTCTCAGAAATATTTTACTAAATGTGATTGATAGGACCGGGGGATCGTATAAAAAGTTATAATTCGTAAATTTTTCAGAAATATATTTAATGAGTCAAAAAACATAAAATATAATTCTCATTATTTAAAGCATTTTTCCAATTGGAACTATATGTCTGGCTCTAACGATTTAGAAATTAGCTAATGGACCACAATACGTGTGGACACCCTGTATAAAGAGGCCCTGACACATTTAATATCTTGAAGACTGTGGAAATACAGAAGGTCCCAATAATTAGACTACGCGATTAATAATTAGTCGCGGGTATGAGATAGTAAATTATATACGCAGGTTAGTCAAAAAGTTAGTTGCATTCCTTTGTAAAACTTTTCGGTGGAAGGTTATTTTGATGAAACTTTGTGGCAGCACTTCCGACGTTTATCTGTATCGTGTGACGTAGCGGCTATCACGCGGCAATTTTAGTTTGTCTGATAATCAGTCGTAAACATGTCTCGGCAATTACAGGTGGCGTCCAAATTGGAAATCCGTGCAGTGATTCGTTTTTTGTGGGCGAAAAGCTGTAATTGCACTGAAATTTATCGGAAGTTACACGAAGTGTATGGTGAAAATGCAATGTCACGTCAAGCTATCGCGAAGTGGTTCAACATGTTTGAGAACGGACGTACAGACAATGACGACGCTGAGCGCGAGGGAAGACCATCAACTGCGACAAATTCTGCGTCACTGCTCGCGTGAATGAAAGCATTCTTGCAAACAGACGCGTGGCAGTAGACGAAGTCGCAAATAACTTGGATATTTCACATTGGAAGTGTGCATAAGATTACTGTCAAGCATCTTGAATTCAGTAAATCTTGTGCTTAACCCACCAGCTGGAATCCAACATATTGGTTATTGGACAAAAATTCTTCGCAGGGGACATAGAAAAACTTATGCCACGCCCAGAGAAGTGTTTAAATAAAAGAAGAAATTACATCTAAAAGTTGCTTCTGTGCGGTACTTTACTGTGCATACAACATTACTAGCCGCCTTCGGCGACCAACTAGTTCTTGTATTTCATATTAATTATAGCATTACCCTTCGCAGTTTCAGCCACGATAACTCAGCAAAGATGAACAAAAAAAAATGAATATTTTATTGTATTTGACAGATAGTAAAATATTTAAAGACATAAATTTTAATATTCCAGCGATACAATTCTGTATGATGCATTGCAGCTAACGAAACTTACAAACTGAGTTTCAAATAATTTTCACTCAATTCATCTATCACTCATCGGTAGAATGATTAAAGCTGAATAAAGTCGCGAAAGCCGAACATGCTGGAGGCCCTTGTGAACCAGTGGGTACAAAAAGTGAGGTGGCAAAAAATTCATGGACATTTAAAAGACCCGGGAATAGAGGGGGTAGACAATAAAATTAAAAAATTAGTTCGTTTTCCCGAACATTATTGCCCTTTTGTAATTACTAGTTTCAGGCTGTAATTTCTAATATCAAATATAATGAGTTATCACTTGAGGGAATTCAAGTTTAGAGGCAGTACTGTAATCTTAAGCCTAACCAGAATTTTAATAAAAAATTACCTATAATGCAATATACAAAAATTTGAAAGCGTTTTCATGCCTCATAATTTTAAAATGGCAGGAAAGCATGAGATTAAATGCTTGCATAAAGGACGAAAATCAATTCAGTGTATCAGTGCACCTACACTCAATAAAAACAAACCTGAAATCAAATATCTGTTGCCACGCTTTATAAAAATATTACTTTGAAGCAGGTGCGATAAAATATTTCCGAAATGCAATGAATACTAAAGTGAAAATTCTGCTTTGGAGTTAATTTCCCAAGAAAACAATTCATACTATCACAACCGTAACAATGGCAAAAGCGCGTGAATAAAAGATTTGTTGAAATAATGAGATGGTTTGAATTTTACTTACAACAATAAAAACATTGTTAAAATTCATGTTTTAAAACATTTTGAAATATTAAATAAATTAAACAAAATGTCGCATGGAAATAAGATTGGTGTCATTGAAAAGCTAATTATTTTATCTTTAAGGTGTTGTAAAAATGGTTTTTTTGCGATAGTAGGATCCGAAGTTCTTCCGAAAAACGTTCACATTTAACGCGCCACACCAGCGAGAGGAGAGGACGTTCGGCCTCCTACGTATGATTTAACGTGCAACGGGCCAATACACGGAGTATCTGACACGACATCTGACGTCACCTGAGCTGACGCCCCTTTCCAAACTTTCGTGTCACACCAGGAAGAGGACGTTCGACCCCCTACGTATGATTTAACGTGCAACGGACCAATACAATGAGGATCTGACACGACATCTGATGTCACCTGAGCTGACGCCCCTCTCCATACTTTTGCGTCACACCAACGACAGGGAGTTTGACCCATGACGTGAGATTTCACGTGAATCGGACTCACAAACACGGCGGATCTTAGAGTGAAATCGGGTATCGAACCCGGAATCCTCCGATCCCTAAGCGGAGACCTTGGCACTACGGGTTGGGTGCATATGAAAAGGATGAAATGTAGAGGACCTTCATGTTGCAATGACTTCATTCTTCTTTCTCGGCTAAAAAATTGTATTTGAATTATTTTGTCATTATTAAAGAAACTCTTACACAGGTCTTTTCTTTGTAATGTTCTATGCATAGATATGCAAATACAATTACCGCCATTCTTCACTAAAATAATACTAAGATTTATTTTTGGCATAAAAGAAGAAGACATTTAATGAGAAGAAATATTGAGAGATAACGGCGGTAAACAGTGACTGGAGATTGCACATGGCATAATGCTCATTAATGGAGACGAATCTCCAGTGTTTGGTCAGCTGCAGCCTGTGCAACAACAGCGTGACTCCTGCAGCTCGGAAGTTTCAGTTCTTGGGAGATGATACACGTGAAAGAACATTATAATTTTCCATAATTATGCAAAAAACTGATCAAACAGAACAAGAGTAAGCGGGGAATATAATGGTGTAGGAATTTGCGTCGCGTGGAAGGCCGTAAAGGAGAACTCTTTTAACAGTCATAAAGTTCAAATCAAGTTTAGTTTCGATGCTTAAGGTGACCGCCTACGTTCGGAACAAAATTGTTGAAAAACTGGATTTTTAATAACCTTTTTCTAAATATGTATAATATGTTTTAAGAAACAGGGGAATTAGTAGTAGATTTTAATGAAATTTAGCCAAAACGGTTAACGCTCTACAGAAAATTGTATTTCATAAATCCTAATTTTCTTTGCACACAAGATATAAAGGATATTGATCTATGAAATGACCCAAAATCTAAGAAAAATTTTGAGATGTAAGTAAATTAGGGGTAAAAATATGGGAGATATGTATTTTAACGTAGGACTATGTTCTTCCCATTGGGGTCTCAGGAAGGAAATTGATTCGCACGCCAAAACGCCACAAAACTTGGTATGGGAGATTCTCTATATCTCGATAACTACATATGTTAAAAACATAACTAATATCTTATTTTAGAGATAAAGGGTAACAAAAGAAGTTACAAAAAAACTTACTTAAACTTAAAAACTTACGAGAAACTTCGAGAAACAAAAGAGTCACGCGAGTGAAGTAGTCTTACCCCTTTAACATTAGCGGCTGTTTGAAAAGACAGCCTCCTGTCATTTTGCCCCCATTAATTTACGACTAATTTTTTCCTTAAACGCCTATAAATAAAAAAGTATTTCACCAACGGCAAAATTTTGCCTTATTTTACTGCCCATGTCATTTGAAACACATTCTGAAACTTTCACGCAAATGTCTCTGTTAGTTTTTGAGTTATCATGCTAACGGTGGGGGATTTTTATGGAAAACAAAGTTCTGAGAAAACTGCTTTTAAAGAGTTCCTTCTGGTTGGTTTTGCTTCAGACAAAGTATTTTATAAGCTTTATAACTTTTTTTCTAATTCACTTAGGATGAAAAGGTAAATGGTTTTGTAAAGAGGACATTCTTAACTACAAGAAAATGTAAAAAAAAAAAAGTTTTTTTTCGCCAATGTGATAAAAAATCAGTGTTTTCAACGTAGACGGATTTAATCTACTTGCGAATTTATTTCAAACATTCAATTTTTGAAATTGAAAACATTAAAAAATATCAATGGAAAAATCGACTCTCAGAAGGGTAGGTGAAGGAAGCATAGTGATGTGATCTCGGCTTCGAAAACACGACAGGAGAGTAGGGATGGGAAAAACCTACCGGTTTAAACCGAAAAACTTTTTTTTTCGGTTAACCGTTTTTTACGGTTATTTTTTTGCCCGGTTTAAACCGGTTATTTTTTTTTAAATCCAAAAACAGGGAATAAAACCCGGGTCGGAAGATAGGCTCGATTTTAAGTTCGATTAGTCTAAAATTTATCAAGTTATAAAGCTTTGAATTTCATCATCTTAGGCCATTCACCGACAACCGCTTCCTCGAGGCGTCTGTTGGTTGGCGGGTTACTGAAAGAGTCTTTATGAACAGATAAATATTGGCCAATGGATTGATTTCCTGCGGAAACAATACTAATAAAAGATTTTGTCTGCAAACGGCGTCTGTTTCATGCAGCCAAAAATATTTATCTTGAGTCGGAAGTTCTGTGGAGTCGGAAAGTTTAATAGTATTTACGTTGAATGATGTTGTTTCAGATGAGAGGTGTCGACTCACGGTTCAACACATTGCGGAAAGAGTCTTTATGAGCATATTAGATGATAAATATTGGCCAATGAATTAATTTCTTGTGAAAACAATGCTAATAAAATTTTTTTGATTATAATACTTACTTATTGCAATAATTACCCATTTATTATTATTACATATTGTATTAATTACTTATTTATAATCATTACTTATTACATTAATTAATTATTGTATTAATACATGCTTACTTATTGTATATTATTATTAATAATCAATTCTGTCCACAAACGTTGCTTTTTTTTAAAAAGCCGAAAACCGGTTTTTTCAAAAACCGATTATTTTGATCTGTTTTAACCGCCAGGTTAAACCAGAGGTGAAAAAAAAAACGGTTTAACCGAAAACCGGTTTTTTCAAAACCGATTATTTTGAGCTGTTTTAACCGCCAGGTTAAACCGGAGGTGAAAAAAACGGTTTAACCGAAAACCGGTTTTTTCAAAAACCGATTATTTTGAGCTGTTTTAACTGCCAGGTTAAACCGGAGGTGAAAAAACCGGGTTTTTTGCAATAACCGTGGATCCGAGGTCCGATTCCACTCAATTATAGGCACACATTCACTCGCGGATAGAACAGTTGGAGAACCGCTCTCAACGTGTTCGAGGAAGTTATTTCCACGGAGAACACACCTCGATGCGTAGGAAGAAGCATGCTTATGTTAAAACGAGATGGAATCTAATGTAGATATTTTTTTGAAAATAGTTCATGTTCTTTAGTCTAAACTTAAACAAAATTTGATCACCATTTTTTTTAGTCAAAATACGCAGTGTTTTGCTTCTCGATGCTGAACACTAGATCTAAGGGGATTGGTTGTATACCTACTTTTACTGAAACCCATCATTTTGACGGGTAAAGTAAATTGAGGTTTTTTGTACATAATTTTGATTCCTTTTATTTCTGACATAAAAACTATTATTAAACACACGCTTACACGTTATACAACCGTTATAACGCTACCAATTACACGCTGAACTGCAAAGAAGACATATAACAACCGACTTCGGAAATGGACATGCATATGGTGTTTACGCATGTAATTTTCGAAAATCGCGTGCACCAACTAACACTACTTGTGAATGGATAAAGGTATGCATACTTAAATATTTTATAGATTGTGCACTTGTGTTGCTATACGAGTAAGAACTCTAAATTTTTATAATTATCAAGTCCATAATGGTATTACAGTGCTTTTCAGAACAAAAAACTGCTAATATAATGAACCCGTCAATTTGACTGGTATCCGGAGAAAAAGGTATATACTACATACAGATACTCGAAATTTAAGGGCCTTGAAAGAAACGAATTATGATAAATTCTCGTTTCAGTATATGCTTAATAGTCAATATATAGGGTGTCCACACTTAACGTGGTCCAATCGCTAATTTCTAAACCGTTAGAGATAGACATATAGTTCCAATTGGAAAAATACTTTAAAAGAAGTGAAAAATTATATTTTATGTTTTCTGAATCACTAAATATATTTCTGAAAAAGTTACGAAATCTAACTTTTTATACAGTGCCCCGGTCCTATCAATCATATCAAGTAAAATATTCTTGACACTCTAACATTTTAAACAAAAAAAAGTCCCACCCTTCTGCGACTAAATCTGACCGAGTTATGGAGCTTTAAATATCGCTGACTTAGACCACTGTACACCATTTCGATAACCGCCTCGAAGACTTTCCACAAATCAATGCTCAGCACTTGCTCGACGAGGCCGCTGATTGGTTAAAAATCATGAAATTCGAAGCTCCATAACTCGCTCAGCTTTAGTCGCAGAAGAGTGGGACTTTTTTTGTTTAAAATGTTAGAGTCTCAGAAATATTTTACTAAATATGACTGATAAGACCGGGCGACCGTATAAAAAGTTAGAATTCGTAACTTTTTCAGAAATATATTTAGTGACTCAAAAAATATAAAATATAATTCTTCCCTTTATTTAAAGCATTTTCCAATTGAAACTATATGTCTATCTCTAACGGTTTAGAAATTAACTATTGGATGACGATAAGTGAGGGCACAATGTATATTTCTAGCACAAAATATTCATGTTTTCTGATATATTTAACACTAGAATTATGGAATTCGTCAATTTTGTGAATTTTTAAAACGCATAGAGCATACAGGACTATCTGAAACAAAAATCTAAAATTCCCGTACACTCCCAATTATCCTGTTAAAGATATTTGTACAAATTACCATTTTCAAACGTTTCTAATGATAATTTTTACACACTTGTATTTAAATTGGCTTGTTTGATGTTTGTAAAGATTAAATTCTGAAATCGACTTTCACTAACTTTCTGGTAAACTAGAGGACTGAAATTTTGTACACTTATGTGTTCTCGATGATAACACACTATGATATTATCAGAACTTAATTGTCGGTTAATAGATTCCTTTGCTTATACAGTCAGACCCGGGATATAACAATCCCATGGTTATAACGAACTTCTTAAATGGTCCCAAGCGAACTCCTATGTCACTAATGTATTTTCAAATGCTCCTAACGATCTACAAAAGCAAGAAATTCGGATAAAGTGAAACAAAATGTCGAATTTTTAAGCTTAGTGTCCGCTTTCTAACGAAAAATCTTTACATATTTTAATATTTTAGAGAAATAAATGCGAGCACAGTTATTTTTTCTGTTTAATTATGTATATATATATTCTTTTTTTGTTCGGTGTATATATTATTTTTTTGTTCGGTGTTCTGGGGAAACAAACTATTTTTAGCATTATTGCTAGAGTTTGTGTTTAGAAAACACCGATAATAATTATACGCTCGTTTGGGATTTCCCTACTGATGACGCGTCCTGGACGTTAGCTTTATGTTCTGCTTTGTTATTTTGGTTTTTTCTTTTCTGAAATAGTTTTAATGTTTTCTTTTGTTAATATTTCTCACTTTTTGGTTGTGCTGCTGCATTGGCGCATTCACCGTGTTAGGGAAGTTTTTCCATATTTAAATCTTTTTTTAGATTTTATGTTAACCATAAAGTATCCGTTTCCTAGTGTTTACTTTATTTGAAATAGTATTTCTTCGATTAAAGTATTGATTTCCTGAATTTCTTGATTGGTTATTGTTCTTTTTGTATAGAGGTGTCTTCTGTCTTGGTTTCTGTATTTGCTTATTATTGTGTATACATATAAATTTATTAAATCCATTATTAATTGCAATTTAGTGTGGCTAATTTTTTCAACAATGAAAGGCATTTAAGGATTATAGAAAATCTTGTGCAGCCAATATTTGAAAAATCGGATATTGTGTACCCTTTCCTCACTGAAACGAGCACCTCAATCATGGGGATGAGTATCTGCCGTATAAGTAAGCAGAGTCTCGCTTCCCGGTGGGATATAGTAGTGGTGGGGTTCCGGTCCCTCCGCCGATGACGAGTCGTACCTCTCTCTGAGTGGTCGGCGCATGAGCCGCTCGTAATGGAGGCTATTATGCGGGGGTCACAGTGCCCGATTAATTATCGAGGCGGCCTGGTTCATTCATGTTGGATCCACATGCCTAGGCAGGACAGTGTAATTCTTTTGTGACTATGTCGTGTACCCTCGTTATAGCGAATTTCTGGATCGGTCCGTTGAGGGTTCGTTATAACGGAGTTTGACTGTATTTTGATTCTAAGCGCATGTCACCACCTGCTAGTGAATGTCAAAAATTCCCGTGATACCTATAATAATGTATTTTAAATTAAAGTTTAAAAAAAAGAAAATGATTAAATTAAAAAATATTACTTTTTAGCACACTATTAAGAGTGCGATTTTAAAAGCCTATTTTATTAAGTTTTTCTAAATAGAAATAAACACTCCAACGTGAAACTTACTCCTCCAGAAAGCCTTTGAGTATCATGTTGGGGGACGTTCCCGTCACGGTTCCAGTGCCGCCGCAGTTGGCAGAGTAGGCTATACTCAGGAGCAGAGTCTTGTGCAGAGCGTCCGGATTCACGACCGATCCTAAAAATACGAGAATACAACAGGATGGCCATGTCAAACATTAAAAATAATTTCCTGTACAAATGGTAGCCAGTTGGAGGCTCCTACTTTAAGCCTTGTTCCCACGGCGTGTGGCTTGGCAAACCTCGAGTCGCTCGAGGTTCGAACTGGTATACTGCCATCGGTGGAATTCCGAACAGTTGCGTCTTTCCCAGGGCGCGTGGCTTGGCAAATCTCTGGGCAGCGCTCGAGTGAAGGGATTCACTAACGCCGTCTTTCCACTCCCCCTTCCTTTGATGTGCGAGCTATTTACCGCCATAACGCGGAAACAACGGATGCACTTACAAGCCCACGAGCCACATCGATTTTTGCTGTTCCGACGATGGGGAATAACGCGAACCGCGGACGGAACTCGTGGAAAGACAGGCCGTAGGAACGCGGCTTTAGTGTTGCAGTGCTGCAGTAACCCCTAGAATTATTTTAAAATCTCGTTTTTTTTCTTCCTTATTTATTTATTTTTCTATATTCAAGTGTTCGATCAACAACGAAAATGGGCAAAAAATAGAAAGGAAGGGAATAAAATATAGGAAATGCATTCAAATAAAAATTAACAATTTACAGAAAAGTAAAGGAATATCGTTACAGGCGCTCACGTGCATCAAGAACACAAAAGAGAACTAAGCTATTAAGTAATTAACACAAGCAAGAGGAATGAGATATGCGCTGTCATCGTTCTGTTGATATAAGAAAGAACCATGCAGATATCGCTATGTGATTCCTAATGAATCATTCGAAGGCAGTGATTTTTTGGGAATATTTTAAGTTTACCAGAATCAGAAGTTGTGCTTTGCGCGCTTGATCTGAGTTCCAGCATGACTGCTTCGACAATGGGCACCATCATGGCTGTCGTGGCTGTGTTGCTAATCCACATGGATAGGAACATGGTGGTCAGCATGAATCCCAGCATCAACCTGAAGTGAAAAAAATATTCATATACGCAGGATGGGATAAAACTGCTTAAACATAAAGAAAAAAATATAGGGTGGTCATAAATTACACTGCTCTGCATGAAAATCGGCCCTGATACCATTCCTTCTGATTCTTATGCAAAATGACCTCCTAAATCCAAATATAATCCCCATTTTGCCCCATCACCCCCCGTTTTCTCGGGCCGCCCCCCCCCCCCATTTTTAACACTGTTTTGTAATTTTATACCCATGAATTTGATTCGGATGTGGGAAAGCATTATTTTAACCATTAAATGTCTTCTGATGGGCTACAGAGGTGAAAAGTTCTACAATAAGAACATTTGTAGCAAGGGGGGAGATTTGGGGAGGGGATTTGTCTCCTTAAATTTAAAAAAAATCTATAAAAATGACCGGTTTTTCTGGTTTGTTTTCGCATTTTTTCACTTATTGTCTACATATTCCAGATTCCAACCCCCCCCCCTCCTTTTCCTCATTCAAACATCCCAAATAATAAAAATATACAGCAACAATTTTGGCTAAA